>VZTR01004545.1:0-14895 GCA_013400775.1 Chaetops frenatus | reverse complement strand
TTTCATTCATGCCTGAGCCAGACGCCTTCTAAAGAAATTCCATTAACACTCTAGGGTTCGCACAAACTGTTTGCTACTGATACAAACATCACTTCATCTATTTGTTGTAGCAGGGCCACAGTGATTGTCAAATCACTGCAGATAGGGAAATGCACCAGATAATGACAGCTATTTAAAGCAACACCACACAATTTCTACTACACTAACCAGGAAGCAGATTTCTCCTAGCACACAGAATGAAAACAAAACCTTCCCCAGCAGGGCCACCTCTATTTTCTTTGCTGCCATCAGTTTGTTGACTGGTCCCTGAGAAACTTCTCATTTTGCTGTCATTCTATTACCTCCACTCAAAACCTGAAGGAAAGCACAAAATTATTAAAGATGATCTCAAATTTGTGGCACTTGCAAGATATCCAAAGCTGTTTTGCCATAGACTTCCTCTGAATAGTGCTGGGCAACTTGTTTTATCATTGTGCTGAGCCTAATGCAAGAACAATTTCTTTTTCACCTGAGTACAGTAATATCAAAAACTGTGCTGCTGGAGTAATTCAGATACCATAAAACAAATGTAAAATTTTTTTTGCAGCCTTTCAACCATAAAACAAACAAAAAATTTTGTTTACAACCTTTTATGTGCTCTTCAAAGAAAAAGTCCAGGTTGGGGAAAGAGGGTTTGCCCTGCCCTGGGAGGCCAAGTGGTAACATTTAGGAGTTTTCTATCATTAGTAACCTCACTGTGACCTGTGAGTTGCAGGGAGCATACACAGCGCCTTTATCATCCTTGTTACCTATTGCCTCTCACTTGCAGAGGATGTGGGTGCTGTGGGTTACCAGAAAATGTTGGTAGAATATGTTCCTCTTGCTTGAGAGCACAGTTCACAGTGAAACCAACCGTTCACGAACAATTCCATACCACAGCCTTGGACCCCATTCATATCTGCATGGGAGTTACCAAGCACGGGGTTGGGACCTGCCCAGGAGCACTCTTGTCTCTGACGCAATCTCCCTTCAGGAACAATGAGCTGAAAACACTCTTCTACTGCCCTGTGAAGGAGTGAAAACACATCAGGAATCTTCTGTTATTTTTGGCAAATGTTGGCTGTAAAAATCACTGTGGAGGTCAATTCAAACCATTAGTTATGGATCCCTATTTAAATCAACTTGAAATAAAATTGGAGTGCAAATTCTTTCAGAACTTTCTTCTCAAGCCAACTGGAAACCATCATTCAGCACATTAAATATTACTTATCATCTTCATGTATATTTGGCAAACCATTAGATCCCTGGTAAAGAATGGAACTTCATAAATGTGAGATGATTACTTTCAACTTTCCAGGAAATTCCTAAATTTACATAACTATTTGACCTTACTGTATATTTGCAACATTTCATAAAACAGTGGTTATTGAGTCTCCCAAATGACCTCCATGAAATTAAATTTTCTAATACTGCGAGGGAGGAAAAGAAATTGTTTAGAATGGAAACTGTATAAGCCCTACAAATAAAAAACTGAAACATAGTTCTAGATGGAGGAAAAACTCTCTCTGTAAAAAGCATCTGGGAGTCCACCAAGCAGCCAGGAAAGGTCCAAAGTCACAGAACATGTAGAAATGCATTGATTTCAGTTCAAGTTTTTTTAAATTTTATATGCACTCAATGTACCAAGCTTTTGGATCTTTTGGAAATAAGCATTATATAAATTTAGAGAAAATGGCTACCTCATCTTTGCTGCATTTGCTAAATGTAAATATTTAGCCAAAAAATCTACTTTGGGGGAAAAAAGGGATAATTCTGTGCTTTTGTGCAGGCCTTATGCTCTGTCCTTTACTTTTCTTACATATGAGAGTACACACTTTTCATGTAAGTACAGGCATATGCACATGTACGTAGTGACTAAAAGGAAAAGAAGTTTACAAAAAATTAAACCAAATTCATGTGCCTGGAGATGGGCCAGTTTTAATCTTACACACTATCTCAGTGGAGACTTGGGTACGAATAAACTATGCCTGGCACACACCTGAAGCAACAAGGCAAGAAGAGGTGCCACCTGTAACAACTGTAACATACCCAGCCCCTAACTGCGCAGGAAGAATGGGAGGGATAACCATTTTCCTGGAGCAAGTATGCCAGAGGGCAAATTTTTTCACATGTCTCTAAACAAAAGGTGTCTTTAAGGGTCTAGATTTGCTTCACCATCAAGTGGGGACTTACTTCCCTTGATGAGGAAATCCCTATCTACACTAGTGATTTTCTAGCCTGGTCTGAGAGGGACTAGAGTAGCGCCTACAGATCCCCCCCTTGGCATTAAATTGAATGAATTACAGAAAGTTCAATGAAAAATTTCTTAGCACACTGCATTTGTGTAAAAAAGAAAACCAAAAATAACAAAAACAAAACAATCACCTTCCAAAGGCAGTCCATCAGTACACCACTATCCTATTTCTGATCTGTCTTTGATGTCAAGATTCAGCTTCTCATGGTGAGCACAGAGGTAATTGGCAGGAGTTCAATTTGTACAAATTGTAACATATCAGCAATACAAAATAATTTCATGCAAAACAACAGCAGCAGACTTCCTCCTAGTAACAGTCACAAGTTGAACTCAAGAAAGATCAAGAGGAAATCATACTGGTTTAAGTTTTTAAATGCACACTTAGAAAATTCACCTTAGACTTTAATAAAGGTACATGATAAGATTTTAGGATCTTTTTTGTTTTTTAATTTGGTTTCAAAATAAATTACTGGAGTTTTGGTTTAGGCTTTATCCCATGTTTATCTCCCCACAATCTTCTAGAATTCCTTCAAACCACAAATAAATTTCTTAGGAGATGAGCTTTTTAGCTTTTGCCCTCTCTTCTCAGAACTCAGCCATCCCAACCCAGAGGGCTCCTGTTTCAAGGCAGCAAGACTTCACACTTACCATTAAACTTGAGATTTTCTCAGTTACCAGGAAATATCTCTCTATTCAGGCAAAGCTCTTCTAAAGCAGTAGAACAACAAGAAGGCAGTAAAATTGATACAAGACAGCATGATGAACCTGTTCAGATTTTTGAGTTAAAATTATGGATCTTGGCATTTTCTCAGGAATTTAGATTAAAATCACAATACAAGTGTGGTCAATTCACTCACTTTCTGCTGGAAAAGCTGTCACAGAATCCCATTGCTGGGACCATGCTGGGCCCAGGAAGCACTTGTATGGAATATAAGAATAATAAAATCAGAACTGTACAGCTTCACTCAGTTTCTGAAGAATTAAAGGAAAATATGTTGTGCATAAGGTTCAGGAAGGATATCGAAATGGCCAATGTTGTCTTGTTCAAAGCCCTGGAAAGCAAGGCAGGTTACTGGTGAAGGGATGGGTATACTCAGAGAGGCAGCCACCATCAGGGAAGCCGCAGCAATTGCTTCCACCATTCTTCTGTTGCCCAAGGAGCATCTGAAGGCTTTCCTGAGCTCCACCATATTTCATCTCCCAATTCTTCCATCTTTATCTACCTCTACCCAGCCTTGACATCCTTGGGGTAGTACTGGCACTGGGCTGCTCCTGGCCAACATGTTGGTAAGTCACCACAGGGAACATCATGGCACTACTCATGTGTGAGACAGTCTGGGCCACCAAAAAGGGCAGGGTTTTCTAAACAGGCATGGAAATGAAACAATGCCCAGTCACAGCATACAGATACAAGGAAATGAAGGCTCAAATGGATCCTGGAGAAAGGGAGGCCCACAGGCTTGGTGGTACTTTTGTTACTCATAATGTAATTTCATTATGTATGTGGTCCCTTTGCTTTCTTTCACAACTTCCTTTTCAAAAGCTTGTACAATACACGTGCTAAGATACCACACTACTCTTACACTGGGACCAGCTTCTACATGGCTGCCAGGCTGCTCAGGATCTGTCCCTTTTTAATCCCTTCATGCAGCCTCTGCCTTTTCTGTTGCATTTTCTATGTGAGCTCAAAGTCTATTCTCTTCAGAGTCCTTCAGCATAACCCTCAGCAAGGAAAATACCAAGTCAAACACCAAGTCAAACAAATCCCGAAGTATTCAGCAGGACTTAGATACCTCCGCAGCAGCACAACAGAGGAAGGAAGGAAGGAAGCCCAGGACATTTAAACAACTTCTCCTTTTTCACAAGCTCTTTCTGCAAAAGCCAGCATTGCAAAGTGAGAAGCTGCAGAATCAGGCTGCAGTTTGATGAAATCAATTCACTACACAGGATTTTCACTCATGGGGTTCAGTATTAAGGCGGGTACTTTGAAAAGCTTTGTGCTACGTGCTTTTTCCCCCCCAGTAGTGACATGGAAAAGACACTGTAGGAGAGACTTGATCTCAATTCCTCTATAACAGCTCCTCCATAAAAGTGTTGACTGACAGAGATTGTGAGATGTCTGTTTGTTTTGTAATAGAGACAACCACCAAGAGTCCCAATATTATTTGTTAGGAATATTAAACTACAGTGTTCCATGGATCAACTCTTACAGAGGCAGCTACTGGGGAGGTACGTCCACTGAAGCTCTGTCACTAGGTTCCTGTTAGATTTAACAACAGTAGCAATTCAAATCCCAAGAAATTCAGATCATCCTTCCATCTTTCAGATTACAAAGACGAGATAAAGATGTGAGACTTTTTCAGAATACGGCTTCATTTCCAAGGTAGAGTTTTGGAATAAACACTGAGATGTAACTTTACTAAAAACTGGGTTAAAATCTTTTGGCTTCTCTTTCATAGAGGAGGTGTCTATAATTGCAGCTGTATTTAGACTGTCTGCAGTAACTGCTGCATACCTATTCTAATTAATGCTAATCTAGGCCCTCTTATACTGTATAAGTACTTCTAACATTAAAAAAAAGTGCCAGTAAAATTTATGCATGGAACAGAAATGGTATCTTAGACAGCATGTGTTGGCTTTATAAACACAGGCTACCAAACAGTAAAAGCTGACATTATGTACTGAGGTAACTCAGCTGTGTGCTTAAACCTTGTACTCTACAGATGTTAAGAATAAGTAAAGGCTTGCACCCAGTTTAGGATGAGCCCTTCTTTTGACAAAACAATGATTTCATTTATTATCAATAGTGAAGATTCACATCCAAGACTCACAGTCTTAGTTTCATGCTAGTTATTTAGTTTTGATTCTGGATCTTGAATAGAAGACTTGTTCTTGGTTTTCAAGCTGACAGCTGTTTTCCTGCTAGTCTTGTACTATCTCTGAATGCAGTAAAGGTTTCTCTATTTGGAAAATCAGATACAGAGGGAAACAAAGACTCACTTTCTCTTCTTTCACATTGCATGACATCACTTACATACAATCATTTCTCTCCACACACCCACATTTTTCATTTAAGAACCAAAATTATTACTACAGTTTGGCACATGATATTGCACAGTCCTGGGCTCTGAGAGAAACAGAGTTAATTTTTAAAGCCCAAAGCTCAAACTTACGCAAGCTGCAGCTCAACCCTTGGCTCTGCGCGGGTCTTTCTAACTCCAGGGGAAGCCAGAAGAAACCTTCCTAAGCAGCATCCCTAACACATGGCAGCACTGCTGCAACATGATTGCTACATTTTTTAGACGCTGCTGGCTCTGCGCCATCTCACTTTTACACAATGCGTCCCACAGCATGGAGGGCTTTGTATGTTGTGTGACACATGTTCAGCCTAAAACTATTCATCTACACAGCCCTCACCTGTGAATTCTGCTGGGGACCAGGAAAAAATGATGCAGTCTAGACATCTGACTAGACCACTGCCATTTCCTTCTCATCACACAGATTCTCCACCCCAAGAAGAGATCGCAGTGGGGTTTAGAGGAAGGTGAACAGTACAACTGTTCAGTACAGCTGCTGAGTAGGATGATATGGATACAAAAAATTGTCAGCAAGGTGCTCATACACAGGGATCTTGGAGGCATATGCAAGTATTCATTCCCACATCTGTTTCAAACAAATGGTATTTTCATAATCTTTTATATGAATCCCAGCATGTTACTGTAAGCAAGCAGCTTTCCAAAATACAATTGTGTTGTGGAAGTGAGAAAGCAAATAATCAATGGTGTATACTACACAAAGAACTATTACAGTGTCATTCTTCTCCAGAGACCTTTCAACATAGTGAAAGAATTAATTTAGGTTTTATACTGCTGCAGGGTGGCAAGTCAAGCAAGGAGGCTTAATATGGCAACCAAAATGAAATTGGAATTTGTCTTTGAGGACAAGACTTTCCAGAAGCAGTGTCATAGAGAGAGGACATGGGCATTAGAAAGTCAAGTACCAGCCCTCATCAGAAACCATAAGAAGAGCTTTAGGAGCATTACCTGCCGTGGGCATGCACACAAAGAAATTAGTCGCTACATCACAAGGGATGAAATCATGACAATTAGTGAACACTGCAGGCAATATATTCACACAGCCTTACTCCAAGTCATGCCCCAGCACATGTAAGGCTCAGCAAAAGCCTGGCATGTTTCCAGCAGGCCTGAAAATACCACCGTGCTTTAGAACATATTGCTGGGGAGAATGGTTTGACTAAAAGCCTCTGCAGCAATAACCACCGACACCTACGAGGTTATGCAAGCAGCTCAGTGTTTGTTCCATGATATTGCTCAGAGAAATTCAAGTGTGATCTATAAACCATCAGGTTATATATTCAATTGTATCCAAATCTGCCTGCACTGCAACAGATGAAGTAAAAAGTTTGAAGTCGGCCATGGAACAGAGGTGTTTGAAGGAGAGAGGCATGGGTGCATCTTGGTTAAAGGTTTTGGTAGAAAAAAAAAAAAAAGGAAGAAAATGGTTTCTGTTAGTCCCAGGATAAATGTTCCTGCACAAATCCTATCATATCACTAATAAAGTCGATGACTAGTTATCCACAGGGTGTCTATTACCTTATTATTTTTCTAAACTCAATTCTGTGATTCATTTACACAGCCCAGGAACATGTAGTGCGTGTTCGTGTTCCCATTTCTCTCATATTTCTGTTTATTTTTTCATATCCTTCCTTACAGCTAAAAATAAAATCTCACTTGAAGAGATAATCCTATTATGTGGCAGCAAGGCCTCCTAAGATCAGCTCTAAACCTCCATCATGATTTACAGCTCTGCTGTGGAGCAACATTTGGTCACACCAAAGGTATTCTTGAGCAGAGAGCATCCTTGACCTTCTCAAGCAGGGGGGGCAGAATGCTGTCAGCCTTCATATCACTTGTGGACTGTGATTCCCCAGAGAAACAGCAGCAGCAGGGGAGATGCCCTTCCTCCCCTCACTCTCCTGGAACACTCATCTTGGATACTAGCCTAGCTTTTGAAATAAGCATTCAGTATAACCAGCATTTTCATAACCTCTTTCTTTTGAAGAAAGCCCTTCTTTCAAAAGCAGCTTTTTGTTTCTGGGTGCCCAAACTGCCTGAGCTTGCTCTCAGGAGTGCCTATTCCCGAGGGTCCTCTAAGGGATGTGCTGAGACAGGGGTTGAGTGGCCCTTTTCAGACTCCAATTCCATCTCTTTCAAGATAGGCATCCAAAAATCAAGATAAATGAACTTGAGTGAATGACTGTTCAAAACAGGAGGCTATGCAAATTTCCCATGGCCAAGGAGATTGTCAGTGGAAGAAATGAATTGTTCTTTCTTCCCAGATTTGCACATATTCCCCCAACTGTCCTACCTCTAAACCACAATAATTTTTCATACTTGTGTATTCACTATCACAAACAGTAATGCACACTTTGCCAGGAACAATTATGCTGTCAATGCAGTAGTTGGGGAGGGGGGAGAAATTCCACATACCTTGCTATACCATCTTCCCACAAGGTAAATAAAACTGCAGTAGTGAAATATTCTATTATGGGACAGAGCAATTAAAAGGGAGAAAAAAAGGCTATGATGTCTCTTTATCCAGAAAATATGGAGAATCCTTTAGATTGAGCATTTGAGTTTGCAGAGAGAGGGAAAGGAACTTATCTCTCTTTCAATTTTCTACTTGGGGTTTTGCTGTAAGCTTTGGCTGCTGCTACATTATTCGTCAGGTTGAGCCCCTGAACCACAGAAATTAATCCCAGAACAAACTAGTTTGGCTTGTGAGGTGGTGTGAACACAGGATGCTAGATGACAATAGGCCACAGAAAAGGTCAGAAAACCCAATGGGGGAAGCTATGCACATGCTGAGTACTGTGAGAGTCGTGCTGAGTAGCTGCACGGATAACTGAGTTTGGGGGATTTCTCAGCTCTGCTCATTGCTCTTGGGGTTTGCAATACTGCAGGTAGCAAAGAAGAAAGGGGGAGGGGAAGGGGCTGGGCAGCACAGATGTATGGCAAGGAAGTAATTCTCAACTCTGAGGGCTCTGTGACAGCAGTGGTGGATCTGCACTACTAGCTAGGGTGCTGCAGGGAAGTAACTTCGTGCTTGTGCCTTTTGCGTAGGAGGTCTGGGAGCAAACGGGAATACCCCACAGCAATGTGAAAAAAAAAGAAGTATGCATCTAGCTGTACGACTAATGCCCCTTAGTGCATGGAACAGACCTCTCTGAGCCATACACGAGCCTTTGCCAACTCTTGCATGCAGACCAAGCTAGAAGCAATCTAAAGTAATGGGGCACACTGAGTTATGCGAATTTTAGTTCACACTATAGCAACAAACTTAGTATTCTCAAACCAGAACTCCCAAAACATTAAGCACAGGCAAATCATTGAATTAACAATAACCTGTATGAATATGTAATTTTACATCGCTCTAATGTCCATTCTGCCAATTGCCAAAACCTCATATTGGTTGTTCCACAAAACTGCAACATTCCACAACATTTTTCAGGGCAGCTTACCAACGTGGGTTCTGCACATTTACTGGAAGAACACCTCCTTATTTGGGAATGCCTTCTTCCTTTCTGTGCATGGGGAGGAGGCATATGTGGCTACTGGTTACACTTCTGTGAAGATTACCCTTTCACACCTCTGATGACTGGGATCCCGACAGGGTGGGAGTAGCTATCAGACATAGCAACACTCTGGCCCTGCAAAAGCTTACATTGTATAATAATATTATAAACCTAGTATTTATCCCAGAGAATCACAGCCCATGAGCTGCCCATGGCAGTGCTCGGGCCCTGACCTGGCAGATTCTGAGAGGCTGGGACACAAGCAGTCATTTTCCAGGGGGCCACCAACCAAACCCCAGCTGCTCCCCAGGACAGCCCCCTTGCTGGCTGCAGCCTGCATGGGGGCCATCGGCAGAGAGAGAAGAGCCAACATTGACATTCCAGCAAAGAAGCTTTAGGCTTGGGAGTCACAGGGCCACATACAGAGAGATAATCTGCAGCTAGCCCACAGAAATGCAAAAGCAAGTACTATTGGGAATATGTCTTGAATCATCTGCTTCCCCAGCCATTTTGGTGCATCCCAAGGGAACAACTACCAACAGGTCTCCATTCCCATGCACAAGAATCAGCACATATCTTTTCCCAAGTGTGCACGTGCTGATTATTTTATTTTTCCCCTTCTATGTAATAGCCCAGTGATTAAGACTGGAATTGAAACCCTGTCTCTCTGGAGAGAATTTTATCACGGGTTTCACACTTCAGGGCACCTCAGCCACCAAGCCCCACGAAACTGCAGAAGAGCATGAGGTGAGGACGGGGCGGGAGTCAGGGCACCTCCGTGCTGGAGAAACTCCCACCAGCAGAAGGGAGCTGAGGCAGCAGCAGCAGCTCTTACACAGCACGGCTCTGGCCTGCTGGCTGGCCCGGGTAGTGCAGAAAGGAGTTTGGATCCCAGCACTGGTTCTGGGGACTTTCCCTGTGTTTCACGCTCCACAATCATTACATATAAAATTCCAGGTCAAATCCTAAGTCAGAAAGTTTGCCTCATGTGGGTTTTAAGCATAACAGCACACAATTTAAAGGGCTGCAATTTTGCCCATAGGCAGACAAGAGATGGCTGTATCTTTCAGTTAAGTCTCCCTTGGTCTCCAAGCATCAGTTTGCTCATCTATCAAACATAAATCATTATTTTTCTTTAGTATCAAGTGCTATGACAACGATATATGTTCTATGAATTAACTGTTAAGTGCACAGGTGAAACCTAGATACCTAGATTCTTTATCTGACATATAAAATAGATCTAGAAAAGATGGTGGATGTGAAAAAAATAGCTGCTCAGCAGAGCCACACCTGGCAAACACAAGAAATGTGTTTATTAATTTCGTATTTATTTTGCAACTACCCGGGTAAGAGAAGAAACACACTGGTACGGGAGTGGATCTGCTGCTCCGTGCGGCTCAACGAGTTTGAAGCATCTCACATTGCCGTTCTCGGCTCTCCAGCACCCCCAGCTGGGTTTTGGAAGGGCAAGCGCCGTCCCAACTATTCTGTCGCTCTCAACAGGTTCAACTAGATGGTGTCAGGGCACTAAAGCCAGTGAAATGTTGCTTTGCTCCAACTGAAGCTTTAGAGAGCCTGGTTTTGGCGGAAATTTAGAGGGGCCTGCCCCCAGAATTATGTCCTCTGCATAACATTTTTCTTCTGAACTCTGGCTAAGTAGCTGGATTTGTTTTGAAGCCAATTGTCACTGAGCTGCTCACTATTTCCAATGCCAGGTTGTTAATCTTGAGCCCGGGCAGGACACTGTGTGTTATAACAACTTTCCTTTGATGACTCTTTTACCAGGATGGCTAGTGCTTAGCTCACATGATGGTGTGTTCCTGTATAGGACTTGATCCTGTGTTATAGTTTGATTCCTAGTCAATAAAAGGCTCATCAGTAACTGGAAAGCAAAGCCCAAGTTACTTTCATGGGTAGATCCATAAGAAACTGCCAGAATGAGGTTATGGCACACTGAGCAAGTGGGTGCTCCCTCTTCATTTCCTTGGCTTTTCTCCCCATGTGGTTTGCAGGTGCACAGAGTGGCCTGTCAGCAGATGTTTCAGACTAACACCCTGGCATGTGAGAGGAACCTGCAAAAATTCCTTTGGAAAAAATATCTAGAATTAATTGCTTCTAAAAGTAGTTGCTTTAGATATGTCCACATATCAATGAACTCACCAGAGGCAGCACTTTTTGTATGTTCTACTGCCTCCCCACGGTTGATCAGCTGTATAGAATTGTTGTCCCCCACCACAACAGACTTCAGCCAGCAGCTGGGCTCCTTTCCAGCATCACTTTTCAAATCTAAAGAAGCATCAGCTTGAATATGAAAACAGAAAGCCAGCCGGATGTATGGTCTTTTCTCCATTACAGACAAATGTAAATTAGGGATACAAAGCAATTTTGATGTGAAATTACTATTGAAACAGGTCTCCCAAGTTTTTGTTTCATCTAAGGGAAGAATTATTGGCACAGAAAATCTGCTTACTCCCTTCTCCACCTCTCTCCTGAAAAAACCCACAACCTTTAAAATTCTGTTTCAAACTTTTCAAAGTCAAATAGGTAGAGCTGTAGAACATCGGCAGATTTTGAAGTACCTTCTCAGAAAACTATGCTCAGATGTATTTGAAATTTTTAATATCATAGCTAACACATTGCCATTCTCAGTTCAAATACTCCACTTGCCCTGAAGTTAAACTGCTTATTTATTACCTCTTTAAGTTCCAGTTAATATTAGTTTAACTGTATATTTACATTAAATAGTCCACAAGTAGTTGAGGGAGAGTGTAGACACTTCCTATTGCCTTCTGTTATCACAAATGGGGCAAAGAAACACAGTCACATTTAGCAAAGACTCTCATTATTCAGACACACAGACAAATCCTAGTCTGCTGTGCTTTACAAAGACTGAATTCACAGCCAGATTTGAAATTTCAGCCTCTCTTCAAAAGAGTTTCTCAGGCCAGACTCCTCAATCAAAAATTACAAAAAGGATTAACAATTTGAAAGTAACAGATTCGTATTTGACTGAACTAGTCCTTTTACACCCTGGCAAAATTCTGCTAAGAGAAGCTGCGATCCAGTTTCAAGCAGATAAAACTTTAGACAGATATTTCATTTATATACTTTCATGGTGTTAAATATTTAACATCACAAAGGTTAAAAATAAGCCAAACAACTGATAAGAGATGTTTTCCGGGACACTATCCCTGTTCTGGTTTGCTTTTGATTTGGAGACTGTATTTTGGACTTGTTAACCCCAGAGGTTACCATTTTCAATTTCTGTTACTCATTACCATCCAGACAGGCTGAGAAGAAAACAGAACTTACTGCGAAGCTGTTAGTCACACAGTCCTCCTGCTTCCTTCCTTCCTTCCTGCTGCACAAGCCCATCAACTTTTCTGCTCTAAGGAGAAAGATCAATGCAAGAGTGACTGTCATCTTTATTACCTGACAAAACAAGCCTAGGAATAGCTACGGTGTTATTGTGACACGTATGGGGGTACAGACCTATTTTGCGTTGGACATTATTCATCAGTTTCTCCTTTTTTCTTCCTTTTCAGTGCAGAACCACGGTACTCACTGATAAAAACTGTTCCCCCAGTGGCTGTGTTCTCTGCGAAAGTCACAGAAAACTAATGTTAAATAGGATTTCTCTTGCACTAACTGCTTGTCAGCATCGTTTTTCCTTGCTGTTTATTATCACCGGCAACAAAGTTTCTTAAAACATTTTGTCTGGGAAAGAATTTGCGTTAGGGATTAAGTACTCGTCCCTGGTGGAGGTTTCGCTTCTGCTGTAAAGGCAAACCCTCGCTCTGGGCGCTAGAGGGCACAATAAATATCCTTTAGATACACAGTATCTTAACACCTTTATATACTACTCCAGAGACGGAAGAATGTGCACAATAAATAAGTTAGTCCTAGGAAAAGGCGTGCGAAAGGTTAAAGTAGTTCCTGCACGGCGATATTCTAATCTATTTCGTTTATTCTATTTAATTTCTTCTCTAAGATAGACGACGATAACTTGCACTCTAACCCATAGTGTGCAACTTGTATGAAGAAAATGCACACATACACACACAAATAAGATACTAGCACTTCCATGCGGATTTATACAACAGCTATTATGGATCACAACATTCTGTGCTGTGTCATCTGATAAAGTGGGAGGTGGAAACTCATCTTGTTCAATTGCTGAAGAAATTAATCAACCCGCATGCTGCGTGTGTTTGTACTTTACAGTGGCATCTAGAATGCCTTTGACTGTGATTATGACTCAACTCGTTGGCTTGAAGCAACAAACCTGCTATTTTAGAGTGGAAGTGCTGAGCTCTCCTCTCCTGGATCCAGTGACAGTGGGAATGGTTCAAAGCTGCACCAGCGCAGGTTCAGACTGGGCATTAGGAAGCGTTTCTTTACCAATCATTCCATGTCATTTCCCTCTAATCCTCCCCAAGGGATTCATTAACAAGAACCTGGGTTACCCTCACCTTCTGTGGGGGGTCACTACAGCATCCAACTACTGTTGCGTGTCAAAAGTTGTCTCAAGCAATTCTTGACACAAAGACTGGAGCCTTCCTATTCCAAGGTTGTCTCAGTGCCTAAGTAATAAAATGATGCCTGCTTTCTCTCTTTTCCTTCACCAAAACACAAAATATTTTTCTGCAGTGAAACAGCTTCTACAAGAACTGCTGATGTAGCCACTCCAGAATAAACAACTTACAGTTTGACGTGGGGTTCACTCTTTAGGAATGGGTGTTTGGTCTCCCACAAGCTAAAGATCCAACTTGTGAACTTTCTAAATAAGTGTGACAATAAACAAATACTGCAGCTGTACCAAAATAAAAAATAAAAAAAAAAAAATTCTACTCTCCTCTGCTATGTGTCCAATGCCTGCCTGCCCCAAGAAAATCAACAGAAAATCAAGTTTCTTGATTGGATTTTCAAAGAATAAAAGTTATTTATCTTCTTTAGAGGGTTTGGGGCTACAAATCAAGAGTAAAAGCACTTTAGATACCAGTAGAGAAGTGTATCTGTAATATATCTGAAGAATAGTATTTAAGCTACAAACCTCTGCCAAATTCTTTCAGCAGGTAAGCCATTCATAGAGCACAAGGGTTGTTTCTAACCTATTTGGGAACTAAGACCAGCACGGTGTTCTGAATGCTGCTCGGGAGGTTAGACAAGTGAAAGTTATTTTCAGTCTCTGTGAACCTTAAGAGATGCATATGGGAGACAAACCAGATTGGCCTCACTTTTAAAATAAAGGGCTTTGAGCTGACTATCACCACACAGGAGTAAAATCTTCTAATTGTGACATAATTCCACACAGACATCACCTCAACCCTCCACAGCAGTCAAAAAAGTTCAGATTTTACAGCAGGAATTATTGGGACCACAGAGCAGAAAATCATCAGACTATTGGGTATATCCAAGGCATATCCACAGTGTGCAAACTATGCGTAGAGCTGGTTCCCTCTTTTCAAGAACAGAAGAACTGGAAGTACAGCAGAACTGGAAAGGGGCAGAGAATAGCTCTAGGAAGGACTGAAAGTACGGAGCAGTTTCTGAGCACAGATAGCCCCCGAAGAACAGTCCAGGAAAGACGTGATTGAGCCTGCACACGCTGCGTGTCCACAAAATCACCGGCGGCCAGAGGGGAGGAGCAGGGACTGACCCTTCACTGCCACTCACAGGACAAGAACTACAACTGCGGGGTATCAAATCAAACCAGATGCGGAGAAAAAAAACCCGGAGCCGTGGCTCTGGGCGGCGTCCATCCTGATCCCGCCCCGCACTGGCGCTGCCCCAGGGCCGGCCCGGGAAGAGTTGGACTCAATGACCCCTTGTGAGTCCCTTCCAGCTCCGGATATTCCGTGATTCTAGGAAGGGCCGCTCCCAGATGCGCGCCGGGCCCCGAGGAGCAGGTAAGGGCAGCCCGGCTTGCGCCGGGGCCGGGGCCGCTCCAGGGCTGCATTCCAGAGGTCAGCACGGGACCGGGAGCCGCGCCGTGCACCGGCGATTCTCCTCGCACCTGTTCCTGGTG
>VZTR01004535.1:60381-191721 GCA_013400775.1 Chaetops frenatus | reverse complement strand
TGATTCTGTGATTCTGTGAAAATTGCAACACACAATTATCTATGTTACACAACAGCTGCAAATTTCATTTGTAATGAATCCACAGGTTCCCCAGGAGGTGAATCTCTGCCATGGTTCCTGCAAGAGTTCAGGATCTCTCCCTAAGCACAAGCAGGGCAGGTTTGACCCTGGCTGTCCCCCACATCCCAGGACACTGTCCTCCCAGGTTGTATTCTATTTCTCCTTGACACCACTCTACACAAACACACCCTCCCAGGCCCCAGCACACCTTTCCCACTATTTGAAATGTTTTTCACTGCACAGCACATGTTCATTCTTCCAAACGTGTAAGAGCTCCAGGTGCTGGGGGGAGCTGCAGCCCCTGTGGCGTGCAGCAGGAACACAGCCAGCCCGCCTGAAAAGAGACTCACCCTGAGCAATGCTTATTCTTAGATTAGCTGCACACAACAGGGAGATCTTCCTATCTGAAAAGTGCATATTTGGAGAGGTACACCTCCTGCCAAGGCTTTCCTATGTGGCTCCCAGGTGCACCAAGGTTAGCAGGGGTATTAGAGAGAAGGTGAAAACAAACTCTGGCATGGGAGGGAGGGAACACACTAAATTATCCTCTTAATCCCTGATATTTAAGGGATCACTTTAAACCCTGCAGCACAAGATTTGTGATTCATGACAGCATATGGTCTTTATTTGGGTTATTCCTATTATTCCTATCAGTGTTTGCTATTGTCTTTTCTGCAACAGTAGCTCAACAGCCGATGAAAGCAGCACAAGTGACTGGCAATTTTCCCTAATCCTCTCCCCTCACAGTCCCACTCCTCATTCCAATTTAATCAGGTGTTTTCAGCCTGATATATATATATATAATGCTTTACTCTCTGAGGCACGCTACACCTAAGGCTCACCTACACATTGTGTCACTGGCATCTTAAATCACCATTCTGGCTCTAGGGTAGTTCTAGGAGTATCAGCATGTACTGACTATCCCTCATTAAAATTCAGCAGCGCTAGAGCAGATGAATTGTGCAACCCCATTGTTCCTGCTGTGTGGTTGCAGGCATTCATATAATCTTATTATGACTTTTGGGTGGTTCGCATGCATATTTACACTTTAATTTTCTGTGCTGTAGGTTCAAAGAGGAGCGTGTGAAATAGTAATATATGGCTCTTGGAACTGGGAAAATATTAAGAGTCTCCTAAAGAAAATACAAAGTGATCTGACAACACCACAGTGTAGAATTAGCACTGGAGCAAGGAAAAAATTCTGTAAACTGTTCTGGGAAAACTGGTATTTTTGTTTTGGAAAAAAGCATTGTCTTTGAAAATATTCATGTTAAGCAAAGGTTCTAATATTGTAAGCTTTAGTAATGCCCTGGAACCCTTTCCACAGTGCAGATACTCACCATGTTTGCCACCAGATAAATCCAAAATGTAATTGCAGTGCCCTCCTCAAAGATCTTCCCTGCATTTCATTAGGGACCTACACTATCTATATCACTCCTCAAATATCAGCAATTGGCAAAATGAACAGAATTAGAAGGCCTATTTTTCCATAAAGAATTTTGCCTTAAGGGACCCATCAGAAAGAGGTGAAGGGAAAACACTTCCCTGTTTGTTGTGAAATTCTCCTCACAAAGGATTTACATCGACAACCCAGGGATACCTCAAAATATTTGA
The DNA here is from genome assembly GCA_013400775.1 of Chaetops frenatus. Taxonomy (NCBI): domain Eukaryota; kingdom Metazoa; phylum Chordata; class Aves; order Passeriformes; family Picathartidae; genus Chaetops; species Chaetops frenatus. The sequence goes on along the minus strand of VZTR01004535.1, from coordinate 190,047 downwards.
AACTTTGCATAATGCTTACAAAACAATACAGATGAGCAAGCCTTGGAAGATTACAAGGAAGTGTGGCTGCTGCTGACTCCCAGAAAAATGCTTTAATCACACAAATACGGTTGAAAGAGAGATAAAGGAAAAGGAAAGATTCAAGGAACCTTGACCTGACAGGGAAAAAAATCCCACTATACATAACAGTGCTGAGTTAACACACTGGCAACATCAGCCCTAGCAGCTGGCAAAGATATTACCAACCCCAGTAAGGAAGAGTACTTGGATTTGGATCCTCAGCATTATTAGTCACCTTCCCCCTTCAGAAAATGTGGCTATGGCACCCTCAAGGTTTCATAACATGGACTGATTTGTGCCTTCCTCCAGTTTCCTCTGAGGAACCCTAAATGAAACGTGTGCACCTCAGTGTTAGCTCAGGAGGAAGATGCTCTGAGCTCTTCGCACTCTTCTTTTCATAGCATACCTACACTATTTCCATATGCTTTTATTTATGCAACTGTATTTACATTTCTATTTGATGTGTACAATGCATATCAGGATTTATAGGCACAGACAGGACAAGAGTCCAAAAATTCCAATCTATTTCTCAACTACAAGACTTTACTCACCTCAGACCTTGGCTTCTCTACAAGGACCACCAACAGAGGCAACAGCTGAAGACAACTGCAGTAGTTTTCTTTGGAATTTGAACACCAAAAATTCAGCTGACATTGGTGGGATTCTGGATGGTGGGTTATACACCTGCCAAAAAGAACCAGCTATTTAGCAGGCCATCTCTGGGGTTTTTCCCTTCTTTCCCTCACCCTTTTTTCTTTTTTCAAAAGAAAAGTAGCCCATCACATAAGGTGGTGCACGCCTCACATGGCTTCTCTACTCTCCCCCTTCCACTTTCTCCCTTTTGTAAGGTGGGAGAAGTAAAGAGCAGCAGGAGCAGCTGTGAAGTTTCTCCTTTTTTCTGGTTTAATTCTGCAGTGCGTGATCTCTGCTGTCTTTAGTCAAAAGCTGGCAGGTACAGCTTCAGTGAGGCTGCTGCAGTGGAAGTTCAATAGACAGTCTAAAAGCTGGGACCAATGATTTAAACATAAAACCTTGTGTTTACCGGTCCAGGATCAAGTAAACTGTGCTGGCNTATATATGTATATTACCATACTTCATTACATAAAGTCTTTAACCATAGTGAGTGAAACATTACCAGTGAGAAATCCTAAAAGTCGGAATCCACAGAGTGGAATGTTTTGATTTATTTTTGCCTGCCCTCTCCCAGGAGACAATCAAAGAGTAAACAATATTTTAGCTTTCCTCAAATTAATTATTTGTAAGCTGTTCCCCATCAGACTTCCCTCTTGGTGCAGAATAACATACTTCCCCTCAGGAAAAAAATCTTTAAATTCCAGAGGAAAAATCTTAGCACCTCTTATGTGGCCCAAAATAAATAGCCCATAACCAAGTAGAACCTTTATTAAGAATAATGGGCAAGGAAATGGCTAGAAAAATAATTTCTGAAAATCCAACAGCAGAACAAAACTGGAAAATGTCTGGGTTTTGCATCTGTATTTTACCAACACCCACTTTCTAATTCACTGCTTTCTCACCATATGAATATTGGGCTTTACTTCATCACACTAATTAAACCTTGCACATGCTAGAGGGTACTTTCAGAAGTACCTTTTAGCCCTGGAGGCTGTTTATAGATAAAGAAGTATGACAAGGATGCTCTAAGTATAGAAACACCAAATAAAATCACTGCTGAGGGAAACAGAAACTTGTTCATCAGTTCTTGTGATTTCAAAATTTTTGAGACTTTTCTACATCATTTAAAGCTGTGCAAATCACCAGTGTTCATAGTGCACAGAGAAGCTTACCTATCTTTTTGTATAAAGTACACATATAAGCATTAGCGTTATAAGGGAATCCTTTTGTATCAGGACTTTGAAATGTAAAAAAATTTTTGTGACAGATAAGCAGGTAATTTCAATGTGTCTAATATTGGGAGGACTTCAGCACAGCTAAAAATATTGGATGCTTTTTGCTTCAGAATGTTTAATTTCTCAGTAAAGCTTTCTCATATAAAAGTATATCTTTGCTTTGATATTTCATGCTGGTTTTTTATCACATGGTTAAAAAAACGTATTTTGAAAGACAATTTAAAAAAAACCCAAATCCAGCATCAGCAGTGACTTTTTTCTGAAACACCTAGAGTTCACCAAGATCATTCCTAAGACAAATACCAATAATTTTCTTTCACAGTCTATAAAATCCAGATCAGAGTGGGATCTTAGTGCTCCTAGCAGAATGTGCAATGCAGCACACAGGACATGCAGAGCTCCTGACTGGAAGCTAAAGCTCATCTTGCTCTAGTAGGAAACACTTTTTTTTTTTTTTTAACAAATGAGAGTAACTTCTCCTGGGTGTTGTAATTCTATCATCACTTGGAATCTGAAATCAAGATTGGATGCCTTTCTAAAAGATGTACTCATGGCTCAGTCCCAGATTAATGTCTTTGATAGTTCCTGTACTTGGTAGAAAATAATATAAAAATAGCAAGGTCAAATTCTTTGGCTTGTTTTGCACCACAGGTCAAAGCGGACAACCACGATTCCCCGAGGAACCTTGAATTCACTGCCATCATCAACAACAGTAACAATTACTGCGTGCCTGGACTATTTGATTTAAATCCTAATGGCAAGCAGTGGAGAAGGGCACGAATTATCATCACAGCACAAGCTGTTTGAATCCTAACTCACTTTACAAGTGAGATTTTAGCAATTCTCCTGGCTCTGGTCCTTTACTGTGGTGCAACGCAATCAACTCCAGTGTTAGTATTGCAGATTAGGGTTTCTCCTTAAACAGATATCAGGGATCTGCCATCTATTATACACACACCAGGGAAGACTTTTTTTTTCAGCTCCATCTGGCAGGTTAGGTTCAGTTATTCAGAAGTCTTTGGAAGAACAAAGATTATCATAAGAAGTCACATGGATAGGAATATTAGAAACAAAGCTGACACTTCCACAGGTGGATGTTTCTAACAATGTACAGTTCTGGCCAATTTTCCACTGCAAACTAAAGCAGAGGACAGAGCTCTGTGATACAAGGGGTACAAGCAGTGATCAGCTCTGATACTTAATAATACAGCACTCCTGAATGTTGGCTTGTTACCCCTGCTGGAAGAGAGAGCCCCAAACTCAGCACAAACCCAAGGTGCTGCTCAAGGTGGATGAATCATCTCAGTGTCATTAGCTCAGAATAACTGCACTGACAAGTTGGCTTTAATCACTGCAGGAGCTCCTTGTTTAGTACTAGGATGAGTAAGGCTTTGATTCTAATTTATTGCTATCCTCCAAAGAGGATGAAGATTTTTAAATAGTGGGTAAAGTAGTGGATAGGTGCTGAATCCCCTCTTAATTCACAGATTGATTTTTTTTTTCCCACATGGAAAAGGTGGGCCTTGTCAAAAGATGCTTCAGAGCCAGTGATCAAAAATAAGTTAGCACACTGCCCACCTTCCACTGCTGTAGAAGGCAGTGTAAATAACTGCGATCATGCTAAAATTGCAGACAAAAATCATGTCTATCATCCAAATTTTTTTCAAAAGCTGACTGAGGAGACAGCTGAGGGCTTTGCAATATTATCTCATGCCAACATTCTTCCACCAGGCAGAAGGCAAGGGAGTTCCCTGTGGATATCAAAGAAGATGCACGCGTGCATGTTGCTTTGCATATTTCCTGTCTTGGGTTTACAGAAAGAATAAAAACCCAGCCAAGCCATTGCCCCATAAAATTTGTTGGCCACAGGGGCTGCTGTACATAGCAGGAGATGCTCTGAGTCAGCTGTGGGTGCAGGAAAGCCTCATCTGCTTCCAGCTTCTGCATAAACAGGGATGGACACATCGTGGTGACTGTCCCTGCAGGAGAACCTGCACTCCATCTCTGGCAGGCTGCTCTAGATTTTGCAGGAGTCCTTTAAAATTTGAGTTTTTCTTTGGCACCTTTTTTTTTTTCTTTCAACTAAAATCCTTCTTTCTTCTAATAAACATCAGACATGAGAATATCTAAGATTGACAGTCCTTCTTTTCCCTAAGAACAAAAATGTGGGAAAAATGTCCTTGGAGTCTAGAATTTTGGAAGTTTTGATTTTTTTCAGAGTGTTTTTTTTTCTCAAATCATACACAGGACAAGAAAATAACAAATTGAGTGGCAAGGCAAGAAGGAGAGAGGAGGGGAGTATAAACAGCCAATAAAGCCTTTCAAACTTCTCCAGTCCTGGTTGCTGGGAATTGTGACAGACAAGGGCTTTTCAGAGCAAGTGCACATTTCCAAGGTGGATCCCACAGCTCCATCCCAACTGTGTCCCCTCCAATTCTTGCCAGCCCTTGGCTCCCCTCCCCAACCCAGCTGGCCAGTTTTTCCCTGTCCATGTTCCTCCTTTTAAGAAAGGACTTTAATTTATTTATTGAGTTAAACCTCATACTTTAAAGTCTAATTTTTCATATTAAGAACTGTTTGCATAAGCACACAAATGGTTTCTCCCTCACACACAAGCCCTAAAACCAGTGGAATTGCCCAGAGTCCTCTGATATTCCTTTTCTAACGGAATAAACTGAGATGTGTCTCATATGTTCACAACAGCTTTTGAACCTCTTAATCTCAGGACTAGGAGTTGCACAAGGGTAAATCCTCTTGGCTCTGGAAAAACATCTCAGGGCTACACACATTTTTGGCAACACAGAAGTCACTCTAATGGCCAGCTGCAATTCTGAACCTGCCATCTGAGGTGAGGATAAAGACTTGGGTGTTGTTTAGTCTGGAGGAGAGGAAGCTGAGGAATGCATGTGACGAAGCGTCTTCCAATGTGTAAGGGCTTCTAAGAAGAGAGGAATGATTAATTGTTCTTCATGTCCAATGGAGAGGTGGAATCAGCATAAGCTCTAGCAAAGACAACTTCGGTTAGATATTAGAAAACATTTCAGCTATGGTGGGGAAATACTGGAACAAGCAACTTGGGAATGTGGAATCTCCTTCACCAAAATTATGCAGACAAAATTTAGATAAATACCACTCTACCCAGAAACGTGGAACTTCCTTTGCTGGAGTTTTAAAGAAAACATTAATACAAATGTCTGGTAGGCATGGCTCAGCTATACTTGGTCCTGTTTCATCCAGCTCAACAACCTCCAAGGTTCCTTCCAGTCACTTCATGATTTACAGGGCAGTGGTAAATTCTCCTATGATGGGTCCACCCACACCTCAACAGCACAAGACATTGAACACACACACACTTTGGGAGGAGCTCCAAGGAGCTAAACGTTAAAAAAGGAAATGGAAAACAAAATTGCTCAAGTCTTGGTGCATATAACGAATCAGGAGCAGAAAGACCAGTATCACCTCTGAAATCTTAGAACTCCCAGTGCAGTCACCCAGTCATGGGGTCATTTCCAAAGCTGGATGTAAAAGACCATCCCTCATCAAAACCTTTATTAGCCCTTATATCTTCTTCATCTCATTTTCCCTTTGCTTAATGAAAGGAAACACAGCTACTTGATGGCTGGAGTGCAATTAGCTGCATCCTGCTCAGCGTGGCTGAAGCTGTATATTTGCATTTTAATATTTTTCATATTACAGACCTCCCTGTGCTCCCATAAAAAACACAGCCTCTAATCCCCTATTAACTGTATTTAGCAAACCTCAAGGGTTTCCTCCATTTGCAATCTGGCTGGGCTTCAGCCCTGAAGCAAATTTCAGGTGGCTGTGGTCTAAACATTAACTCTGGTCTGGAGCGATTTGAATTACAAAGCAAACAGACTGTAAATGGAATCCTAAAGTGCAGTCAGAGCTCAGTCTGGGAACCTGGCTTTGTTCTCCCGAGCCTGCAAACCTCCTCTTGCACTGCTTCTGGGGCAGTCCAAAAGTGGGTCGTTACTCACAGAGAGGAAGCGCAGGTGTTACATTAAAGGACTGCAAAAGGAGCCATTTAGTACCAACAATATGGATTTATTACTCATAAATTTTTAGAATTTCCTTGTGTTTTGTGATTAAAAACACATCATACTTTGATTTCCTAACCACCTCCTGTGTTTTGCTTCCAAATTTTTGACAGCCAGTTAATTATGAAGTTTTCAACTTATTTGCCAAAGTCTGCTGCACACACATTTGTTGTGAGGCAGCTAAAAGGATTCAGCCACAAATATACCCCTTTGTACAGCTGCAGCAGTTATGACATGATGCATTCTTTAATTATTCACATCCTCCAACAATACAGAAGCATCATCTGTTACGCAGGAGGCTTCAGCTTCTATCCTCCTAGAAAAACCCTAAAAAAACCCAAAGACCAAATTAAGCCTTAGTGCCTTGCCCAGACTGAAGACTGAAAGGGAAAACTACAGGAAGTGGAACACAGCTGGCATTTTGTAGACTGCTTTTAACAGGATACAAGAAGTGATCAGGTAGACGTTTAAATGACTAGACCCAAGGAAAAGTTTGAATAACAATCTAGAGTTGTAATTATTGACAACAAATCAGCTCTTGTGCTTTTTTACAAGAAGGAAGCTGCTGATGTGATAAAGTAGAGTTGGGCATATTGGATGAGCCACCAGCAATGTCTAGGACTCAGGAATGCATCCCAATAATTACGATAGGTGCTAGTTTTATAATGCAGGCTGAAATCAATGGGACTTTTCATGTACTGGAAATCAGGCACATGCTTCAAGAGCTTCCTGAAGCAGAGGCTGATGGCACAAAAGGACAAGCATGTGCTGATACAAACTGCTGAACAACATTCTCCACTACATCACAGACAGAGATAGCATGAATTTACCAGCAGACCCAAGGTGTCATTGAAGTATTTGTTCTAAAAAGTTTATGTTACACACTCATCAGTCTGTCTTTTTATAGAATAGGAAATATTTTCTTCAGAAAATAGAGAAGGATATAATTGTCCTTTTTGAAAGATCCTTCTGTCTTCCTATCTCAGCTATAGCCATATGCTGGATTCTTTTGGACAACCATTCCTTTACAGCATTTAAGTAACTCTGTATCTGAAAGTTGCTGACCTTGAAGGATCTTCTATAACTGCATGAGGAATGCCTTAGAGAGATTGTTCCACAGACACTGCTTGTGGCCAAAGTCAACAGGAAGGAGTTTGATTTCTTTCAACACAGACACAGGTAAAATAAAGCGTGCATTCACAAGCAGTCCACACTGTAAGCATGTCTAGTAAATAAATAAATCAATCCTGTTTGAACCACTCTGTTCCATTAGCTGCCTCCTATATTACACAGGTAGTGGCTGGCCTGCTCTGGTAGGCCTGGGACCAGAGCTTTCACACGAAGCTTTGCTCCTTTGTGCCCTCAGAATAGTCCCACTCATCTGCTACAGCAATAGAAGACTACTCCAAAATTGTTCTTTGCTAAATTTGACTAAAGACAGTTTTTATTTCCCTGTTTGAGGTAAGACTTGGATTAGCTTAATGTTCAAGTTCTTACACAAACTATTGTCCTAACGCAGGGGAAGAACAACATATGGCCAGAAAGCACATAGGAAGGATGCAAGTATTTATGAATACTCATTTATGTTCCAAGCACTTCTTTCCCTCAATAGTCTTAATACACTTGTTTTGTTTGCTGTGAGCTGGCATTGCTCCTTAGGATGTTTTATTTGTGGGAATACACACGAAGCACCTGTTTCCATGCCCAGTGTGACCAAGCTAAGGTCTGTGTCCATAGAAAAGCTATAGGTTACTTGCCATTTCTTGCTCATTATCCCCTCTATGTCAGATGCTTAAACTTGACCTTGCATGGCTGGGAATTCCTCCACACTATAAAACGGGAATACATGCCACATGCATTTTCTATCCCAAAACACTATCCAGCAGTAAAGTACTGCTTTGCAACCTTTCAGAGTCAGCAAGCCAAGTCACAAGAGCTGCCCCATGTCTTCAAGACTTTTCCATGCCTTCAGGCAGGTGAATGCCAGGGTGGAGGCCAGCCTCTGCCTCCCAGCTCTGGAAACTCGGTAAGGGACATGCCTGTTACCTCTCCAGCCTGTCTTGGTGAAGAGCTCACAGACACAGACCTAACTTACTCCTGGGAAATCAGTGGGAAAGTTCAGGGCAGTGAAGCTGAACAGACCTGAAAATCTTCCCATTCAACACACAAGAAATGGTCAGTGCTGGTGAAAAATACAAGTGTGGCTTTTCCTCTGCTTGAGAAAATATTCTACAACAGAGAAATCTCTCCAATCTCAAGAACTACCTCTGCTAAGAACTGCTTGGAGGCTGTAGCCCAGAAGGAGATTTTAGATTTTCCATAAAGCAGAGAGGAGAAAAAAAGCTGACTGCTCTATGCCCTTGTTTCTGTGCCCCAGTGGTGAAGGTTTGCTGAGGCAGCCAGTCTGAATGCCCTGGCTCTGTTGGGCAGCTGACACTCGGGGTGTTTGGAAAGGCCACAGGAAAGAGGTCAGATCTTCTGGAAAATGCCAGTGTCGAGCAGAGCTGGGCAACATGGCACCATGGAAAACAAAGGTACACGGACGTTTTCACAGCTGTGCCCCCAGCAAGGGCCTGGCACAACACAGCTCTGCACTTTCACAAAGACCTTGGCCTGGTTATGTTTTTGACCTCCTCTAAGAGGCTGGATCCTTGCTGGCCTCTGCTCTAAGCAAAAATTGTTTCCGAAGAAGGAAACAAGAGTTCAAAGTGGTGTTGTCAGACACTTAATTAATATCTACATATGTCAATCACACCCCTTTTCACCGTCCTGCCCCCATGGTCCCTGTGGTTACTGAAACCAGCAGGTTCATCACTTCCATACTGAATCCCACCACCAAGGAGCTGTGAACGCAGTGGAAACATTTCTGTGCAGCCTGCTCGATGATCCTGCTTCAGCCTGACTCTGCTGTTGTACAACCAAGGCACACAGTGATATTCAGAGGCACAACACTGCTTTTTTTTTTCTCCCTCCCTGTGGTTTCTGTGCTACAATTAATCTAATTTCTAGTCACCTGGCAAGAGAATGCTTTCCATGTAATTTGGCAACGACAGGTCGATGGGAAGCATTGGCTTCTACATGCCAAGAACTGGATTTTCCCAGCATGGCTCCAGGTGCTAAGAACAGGATGCAACGCGACCACCAACACCAAAGACTCAGCAGTGAGGAGGTGTATTTTTAAACCATGGAAATAACAAGTTAAAGTAGGGTTTTGTTCTAGATTATTCCAGCTGGTTTAGGTCTTGGCATTGCAGCTAATCTCTAGACCCATGCTGATTTTGCTATAATTTAAAATGTTTTATAATTATTTCATAATCCATTATCCAAGTACAATTATTTTTAGCTTTGTCCTGGGTATGGAAGAGGACAAGTTTCAGTCAGAGGCCCCAGCTGCAACCAAAGACCCAGGGTACCAGGCACAGGGCAAGATACAGCCCTTTCCTCCAGCACCATGCAGGGAAATTGCCTCTGTGCCCTCCACTTATAAAACACCATAAACTTATTACCTGAGTACAAACTGAAAAAAAAATCTCAGCCTAGACTTCTAGTTTAGTTCTTTTGCTTGATGAATTAAGTTAAAAATAATATTTGAACACATTCCCTAAGTGTCTAATTCTTTATTCCTGGGACATGCACTTGAGAGGTTATGTTTTATAGTCATGTCTGAATATAATAGACTCCAGAATGGATATCTTTCTACAGCTGTGCAAAGTTTAGGGACTTCAGGTCACAGCAGGCTGTACAAATATTTCCTTCAGGTTCAGTCCTCTGTGCTTTTTAATCTGCAATTTCTCTTTACATTTCAGGTTCAACCAAATATTGAAACTAATAATAAGCCTTGATCACACAGAAATAAAACTGGTAAAGCTGAATTTTGCATTGTTTACCTGCACAACCACTAAAGGAAAGCTCCAGGTTCACCTAAATATGTCTGAGCAACTTAACAAAGCAGTTTAGTTGTCAGGACCAACATGAGTATTTGGACAAGTTTCACATAGTTTGGATTCCACTGTGATAATTATTACAAAACTCTTGGGTTATTTTTTTCTTCAAACCTGAAGAGAAGAACTCAACTTTTTCACTTCCCAGCCACCCAAAAGAGCTGAGCTTATGCAGGCTGTCAGTTATGGCAATGCCTTACAATGTGGATGCCCACAGAGGCAAAGAAATGATCAAGTCCCAGAGGCTTTTCTTTTCCCAAAATCTCCCTCTGCCATAGTGACAGCATCAGCTTCAGCACAGCATCGTCACATCCCATGGTCCAGCATAAATTCCATTGTTACTGAACATTCCAATTTATTGTGGTAAATATTACCTACCTTTGACCATTTTTGCTAAACACAAATTCCTTTTAGGGAGGAAAAGGAAAAATGAAAACCAGCTATGGACATAATAGACTCCTTAAGTTCTTCTCCTGCCCCCTCCATTTTAATTGCACCCCCACACTCCTTTCCAGCTGCATAATACATCCAAAGTATTATACAGGTGTCTACTTCGATCTATTCAGAATTTCCAACTGACAGGTCTTATTTTCCAGCTGGAAAACCCTTTGGGTCTCAGTCATTTTTTCAAGAAAAACAGAAACCCTATTGGGAAATGAAAATAAAATCCTCTTGGTTATGGCTGCTCAGTGGAAAGACATAAAAGTCTGAATGGAACAGGCATGGAGCACTGGAAAGAGATAACACTAGAGCCATTCAGATGCTAACAGGATTCAGGAGGGCTCTGCAAGCTGTCCCAATCCTCTCCACAGCTACAGTTCAAGTTGCCTCTTATTAAAGGTTTTGACTGGCTGTCCCTGAGATTTGGCCATAGATTTTATTGGCCTGCTCCTGCCATCCATGAATGCATCCATGAAACTGGTGGAAACTCTCCTTTTAAAGTGCTCTGCAGCAGCACACAAAGCTCTGAAAAGATATGCATGGAAGCACTTCCGAAGTGGACACCAAGGCTGGAGGAGGAAGGTACAGCTTCAGCCTCCTCATGGCCCACAGGGCTTTGCAGAGGATCCTGACAGGAACAGAACAGCCTCAATCACTGGCTGCAGGAGAGGCTGAAAATGACACAGGGAGAGTGTGGGTGGGCAAAGGAAAAGGGTTCAGCTTTGCAAGGGAGAGCGTCCACACAGAGCTGGTATGACTGCCCTGAAATACTCCATGTCATCTTCACAATCACAGCACAGTTCAAGTTTGAATGGACCTCTGGAGATCATCCAGTCCAATACCCCTTCCAAGGCAGGGGCACCTGGGGCAGGTGACATAGAAACATGTCCAGGTGGTTTTGGAATGTCTCCAGAAAGGGAGACTCCACAGCCTCACTGGGCAGCTGTTCCAATGCTCTGCCACCTTCAATGTAAGGAATTGCTTCCTCATGTTAAGGTGGAACCTCCTGTGTTTCAGTTCATGGCCATCATGCCTCATCCTGTCACTGGGCACTGCTGAAGAGTCTGGCACCTTTCTTGGCACCTCTCTGAGACATTTACATGGATTCATGTGATCCCCCTCAGTCCTCTTTTCTCCAGACTAAACAGACCCAGTCTCTCCTCATAAGAGAAATGATCCAGATCCCTCATCATCTTTGTCACCCTAAGGTAGATCCTCTTCAGTAGCTCCTTGTCTTTCTTGCATGTGTCCTATCCCAATCCTTGATTTACAGTCTTAATTTTGATTGCAAAGGTATTTCCTGATCAGTTCTTTTCCACAAGAGCCCTCCACAGCACATAAAATTTCCATAATGCTACAATCTATTTATTTAGGGTTTGGCCTCCTAATTTTAAGCACCACCACTATGTTGGTATTCTGCAGTGTGGACAACTCTCTTGGCAAAGGGATCTTCCCTCCTCACAGGAAACAGCTATTTCTGAGAAAAATACTTTCAGGTGGAATAAATGAGCTTGGATTGAGGGGGTGTCTGTTATCTGTAGCAAAAGAAGCGTCCAGTACTTGTGTATGAATGGGACCTAAAATTTTACACTGTTTTTTGTTAAAAACAAGAAAATGGTTTGTTTGTTGTGTTATTTTCTGGGAGGGTTTTTTTATGTCTACTTAATTCATTTCAGTCCTTCAATTAAAGACTATAAATTGTTTTAAAGAACTGAGCTTAGTAGGTTTTATAGGATGTTGTCATCTGGGCAACAGATCCAGGGCTTTGGATATTTACTGGATTATGAAGAATTATACTCTGCCTCAGCGTTGGAGCCACCCTGCCAAAGACACCAAAAATGTGACCAGCGTGGCAAAAGAGGTGTGTAGAAGAAAAGTGGATGTGGTGTGTGGATTTAAAAGGTTTTGGCACCACTTTCAAGGTCTGTGACAAATATATAAAATTTGTTTTATTACCCACATTAATGGTGTTGCTGAGTGAACTACTGATTTATTTAGGTCCTCTCCAACAGATTTTCAAAAGTAAGTTCAGCTATGAAATACAATAATACCTCAATAAATTAATTACTTGTGTCAGAAATGGGGGAGGGAGCAAGGAAGCTGTCATGGAACAGGTGCTGATGTTTAAAAAATAAGATTAATTGCTACAAAACACTACCAAACGGAAAAGAAACCTTTAATTCATCTGGGAACTGGGCACATGAAACCTTGTGGAATGAGCACCATGACCTAAAAATTAAGAAACCCTGACAATCACAATAATAATTATTCTTTGATTCCAAGTGTGCCTTGGTAGAATAGGATGCAAGAACTGCAGCACAGAGACTCTCAGAACTCTTGATTCAAGAGAACACCCTGATGCCCAAGCAGAAACACCAAAAGGCTGATAAATCAGGATACCCTTGTGGGCCACTGAAGCCATTTCAATAAGCATTATGGACCAGAACTGGTTTGGGGTTTTGGGTAGGGAAATTACACAGGCATGAGCTGTTCATGGACCACTTGCCTTCAGATGAGTTCTTGGCCAGCTTTATTTTCTAGTGTGGACCTGTGTGAGATGACAGAAGCAAAGACTGTCCTGTTCAGAGGTGTGGAATGAAGGAGTAAGAAGGCAGGTCTGTAGATAAATTAAGCACATAAAGACATTTAAGTGCTGTAAGAAGGAGATAAGGCTTCTTCAAGGGTTTTCAGGAGTGTTTAGGTTTCTAAATCTTTCAGATTTGCATGAGAGCTGGGACTTGAAATCACTTCTGAGATGTCCACAGGGTCACATGTGCTTTACAAAAGCTCTAGTCTGCAGCGATTGCCCTAAGTCATACCAGGAATTAATCCAGCTCTCTCAAAGCCCAGCATAATACTTAAAACCAGATTACTTATTGCTAAGACTGCATCCCAAGACTGGATCCCTCCTTCCTTCCCTGAATTCAGCATGGAAACACTTCAAAGTCCTGAAGCCCTTTGCTGTTTCCTGCTGGAATCCCTCACACTCATGATGCTTCCTAGTCCAACACCAGCAAAGGGAATGTCAAGTGTTAGCCCACATCAAGACTTGGACATGGACTTTTTAATCCCATTAAACTTCTCAGATAAAATTCTTATTATCCAGCTTCAACCTGCTGAAGCTTTACCTTGACCTGTGCTGGTGCCAGGATTTCACAATTCCTGTTTTACCTGAAAAACAAAGGCTATATCTCCAAGATGTATTTTTTTTAGACAGGAAGTAGAACAGCAGCAGCCATCACAAAGTTGGACATTTCACAGCCCACAGAAGGGGTCTGGCAGTAGCAGCTGGTGTTAACTGCAGCCTTGCAGAGGGGCTACTTAACAGGAGCTACTTAGCCTGGCACTTCATGCACAGAGCTATTTCTGCCACAGACGCTGGAAAAATGTATTTGCCAACTAAAATAATTCAAGCAGGTCCCTTATGCCCAAGCAGAGCTAAGGAAAACAGTATCTAACCTCTTCCACAGAGAATCACAGAACCAGAAGATATTTCTGTCATCTGGGATACTCAGGGTGAAATTCTCACCCTGTGGAAGTCAACACCAAAATGCCCATTGAGTCAAAAAGGGCCAGGATTTCATTTTCAGATTCCACAAATAGCCTTAGGCTCCTTTGGCTCAGGATGAAGGACTGGGATGGCCAAGTAGGCAGCACAATCCGTTCCTGAGTAAGAAGAATAGGCCAAATTCAACAATACCGAAAGCCCTGCAAGCCTCGCTTAGGTCAGGCCTGGACCAAACCCAAGGCCTTGTCTTGTTCTGTGGCATTAAGCAACAGCTGCTCTTGGATTTGTGATCCTCATTCACAGCACTGCTACTGCAAATCCAGAGTAGGAAGCATCATTTTCCTAGATGGCTCTTATTCCAGGGGCAAAGAGTCACTGGGATGCCACTCAAGAGGGCATTTTAGGCTTGGAGGACAAGAAAACTGCCCAGCAAACTTGTACTAGGGAAAAGTCTTGGTCAAGATATTACTTTTCCATAAACAAATGCCAGGAGGTTTCATGTGGAAGCTGTGTTTCCTCCTGGGAATTGAAAGCACTGCCTCTGCTGTCATCCTTCTCTGGTGGTCTGCTGAATGAAGTGCTTTAGTCAATGGCATCCCAAAGTGCTCCCATGGTGCCAAACCATGGTCTGGGTCATGGATCCCCAGGGTGCTGACTCACCTGCTGTGCCACTGTCACCCTGCATGGCACCGCCCTGGGTGTCTCCCTTTCTGAGCAGTCTCTGCTGGCACACGTCTGACAGGGCTCCATACACCAAGCAACCAAGAATGTGCAACAGTCCCTGGCTTTTTTATCTTCCCAGCATCCTAAAGCACAGGAAAACCTTCTCTATGAAACAAACATGCAGTGTTTGAGACAGAATTCATTAAATCCTGCCAACACACCCACAGACATTACAGAGGACTTTCCAGGGACTCCACACAAAAATTCTGATGCCGGAGAATCCCAGAATCTGCTCAGCTCAATGTGCACCTGGCCTATAACAAACCTTACTTCAGGTTTTGTGGGTATGGCTGGGTATAGATTCTCCCTTGACCTCCCTAACTCAACTACAAGTGAAGCAGAAATAGTCTTGGCCATACCAGAGATCAAATGTCAGCTGGATACCATAGTAGTAAGTTAGAATGTCAGACACAGCTAAAATTATGGCTGATTAAGAAAACTTTGGGAAGAATTAGACTAAAAAAGTGGATGAAATGACCACGAAAGTTTTCTGAAGTCTTCCTCTTGGAAAAGAACTATTATTTAAATTCTTGGGTAGTGTTTATTCTGCAGAGTAGTGTATAGAAACAATGGGCTCAGATAAAAATTATCAGGCACATTTTGATTATGTTTGGATAACATAATACTCCTGAAATAACTCTCACATTACAGAAAACCTCCTGGCTCTGGTGGTTATTTTAACCTACCTCACACAAAAGGTGCAGAAGATTTTTTTTCTACTATTAGATAAAAGCAAACAAGATAAAAATATTTGGATTTTTCTGCCTTTTCCTTAGGGATCAGCCAAGATTATTTGTATGCAGGACAAAGGGATGCCAGCACTGATGCTTACTACACTGATATTTTTCCATAATACTTGGAATGTCAACAAGAAGGATGGTCCTGTGAAATGTAACTCTATTTCCCAGCTTGGCAGCAGCACCCCTGTGTCAGACATGGATTGTCCTCCCCGTTCTGCTTCCATCCTAAGGCTCTGCTTAATGCTCCTGTTCTCTCTCTATGATCCATTTTGACTCCCACTTTTGGGAAGTGGGGCTGGATGTCATTGAGTACACTATGGGAACCTCATTTTCAGCCAAAGCTTCTGACTCCTGCTGGAAAATGAGTCACAATGATCACAAACAACAAGCATCAAAGGAAAACATCAGAGACATCCCAAATTTGGCTACCCAAGTCCAGTTTTGTTTCTAAAAACCAGGAATGTGCGTTAAGAAACTGCAACAAGGTGCGAAGTGGCCAGGTTGGTATCACAAAGAGCGCCCACAGAATTAAGTATCTTTCAAAATGATCTGCTGATGCTAAAGGAGAGAAACACAAGTTGGTCAATAGAGAGCTCTGCAGAGACCAGCCATGCCTGATCCCCCAGCACCTTTACTACCCACACTGACCACAGCAAGAATTGCATCATTTCTCCTCCTGGCTGGGGCCAGAGGCTCAGGCAGACACAACTGAGCCATTGGTGTTATGGCAGCACATCACTCTGACAACATAGCCCAGCAAAGTCCAAATTCAGGCAATCCCTAGGGGTGGAGAGGAAAGTCCAGGAAGGCCTTTCCTTTCCCTAATAACTACGCTTAGCTGCAACAGTTCCTATAAGAAATAGTTACAGAGATCCCTTTCTGTCCCTTTGAACCCATCACCTGCTCCAGCTCACACCACAGCTGTGAGAGCTCCTTGAACAGTCTCTGTCAACCAACCACACCATGAACACCCCCATCAAAGACATCCTGCTCCTCCAGTGCTCCAAAGAGCCTTATCAAAGATATTCCAAGGCTCCCAGGAGATCTGGAGAGCACCACACATCGGTACAAGCCTGAGGGCATGAAGAAGCCTCTGCCTAGAGACTCCCATCTGGCTTTGAGGTTTTGCTGTACCTCAGATAAGCTTTCAACCTTTCAGGTGCTTATAATAACTAGAACTGAATCTCCAAAACCTGTGGAGGTTCACCCATCTCTATACATGACCATCTATATGCAGTGCACAGAAACCTGCCAACATCAGCCGTGAGCATACAGAGCCTGACTTGCTACAAACATTGGTTAACCCTTCCTTTCTTAGCCACTGAGGAAACCAACTACTCAAGAAAAGATCTCCTCTTTGGAATAACTAATTCATGTAGTCCTGCAGTGTTGTTGTTCAGGTTCTAATCAAATCCTTTTATTTTATCTTAGCTAACTGAGCTAAACTACAAACTCCAGCTACCTCAAAGAGAAGAGTTCAGAAAGTCAATAGGTAAAGAAAGTAAGTACATGCTCTTATTGCTGATTCTAGCAGAAAAACCAAGCAGAGTTTTTAAAAATACATTAAGCTTAATTTCAAAATACATTGTTTGCTAAACACATATAATTCTACTTCTGCCAACTTGTATCACAAGGATAAATCACACATGCCTTTCTGGTTACCCTAGAAAAGAAGTGCAACATGACACACTTATGAATCTGTGGGTGGTTTCTCACCAGTGAGGGAGAGACACCAGTGTTCACAGACCAGGAAGAGCTGCCCATTTGCAAGTGTGGCAGGTTCTGTTTTTCCAGCCTTGGCCTTTGGGTCTGAGAGTTACCGAGGATTTTCCATCCCGCTTTTGATTCAAATCAAGTCCAGATGGTACCACTCAGAGTCAGCATTATCTAGAGACTTTTCAGTGGCTGGTAGAGCTAAAAAGGTTTTGAGGTTAGGAGGGGTCAATCCGATATCCTGAACAAGAGGAGCTCACCCCACCATTCCTGCATCAAACCCATGCCAGACAGCCGAGCCCCAGAGGAGCTTTGAAAAACACATCCAGTCTTGTCTTTCTGAAACACCATCAGGGCAGCTGGACCAGTGTTGCAGTGTGCAGTTTGGTTTGGTACCAAGTAAAACTGTCTGTCAAACATCTCTGCCAATCAGACACGACACATGTGGCTAATCCAGGGTATTGTTCAGGCTAGAACTCAACCCAATCAGAGAGCAAGGCGGCGGGAGCTTCAAATTTCCCCTATATAAAAGCAAACTGAAACTAAATAAAGAGTACTTTCTTTTTCTGCTCCACCAACACCACGAAGTCTCGGCGTTCTCTTTGTCTGCCTTGGTACCCCGCAAACCGACAGACCAGAGAGATGCAGATTACCAGATCCAGTAAACTGCATTTGCACAGTCTGGTATCAATATTACAAAACTGGCTCTACTTTCCAGCTCTGCTGTGCAAGTCAGGGTCAGTCCTATTCTTCCTGACTCCCTAGGAGTCAAGTGCACGCAAGGGAGACCAAAGAAAAGTATTAGAATAAAATGTTGAAGATGTTTCTAAAAACTAGAAATAAATCCCAGTTTCTTGAAGGATGTATGCTTCAATTTTATTTCCCTATGTGTTTTTCCTTTTCTCAGCTGAAGCAAATTCTGTTCTTACAATTTCCCAGCTCTATTCTTACAATTTTCAGCTCTATTCTTCAGGGACTTTTTACTTTATTTCAAACAGCTCTGAGGTTTTGGACAGTCTGACAGTGCTGAAGGATGCAAAAATGTCTTCTGTGCCTTTTATTTGCCTCTTTCACTTGTGCAAAATTTGGTAAGCTTTAAAATGTTACAGAATGATAAACTCAAATATGGGTTGTGATACCACCTTCCATACAGAAAGGGGAACATCAGAGTCACCTGAACAGGCACAGGCATTTACAACACCAAGGTATCTTTCCTCCAACATAAGCAAAATCCATTAGGAAAGGGGAAAGAGAGATTATTTCTTTTCCCTTTTGTAAGCACCCTACTTAGCTCAAGCTTTTGCAAACTGTGGAATATTGGACTGTTTTATGCACAAATAGTTTCAGAAGTCACAAAGATGACCAGGAAAACCAGACAGACTACTCCTCTGGATGCTATGTTCCACCAGTCTGGCTAAATAAAGGAATTCTGATCCAGTTATTATAGTAATGGCTGTAGGCAGAGAACCAGAAAACTCTGGTACGCCAGTGGTCGACCCCAGGCATCCCCAGAAGCACCAGCTCTGTGCCACAAATCCTGAGAAGCCGCAGATTCTGCAGTCCAAGCATCCAAACTGCCCAGCTCACACATGTGCTCACTACTAACTCAAACATTCACCTTCACAATCTGCCCTAAGGCACATCCTACCGAAAAAGCACTCTTCCAAGGCTTCATTCTTCCTATTCCTATGGGCCACTATTTTCCACAGAACAGCCACCTCCAATCTTTTTAATTGGGCTCTATCCGATCTTGGGGCTCTGTGCCCTCAAATGAGCCTGGTGCTCAAGTAGGTGCTGAACCTCCGAGGCAAAGATCATCTTTCTGAAGTCATCTATTCAATATTCAACAGTTCTACAAAGATATTGAAGCACATTCCAGGTACCATGTGAAATCATAGCCTGAGAGGTGGGACACACCTCCAGCCACAGCTCCCTTTAGCTGCAGTTTTGTGGCTACAAATCAGAGAGCACCACATCATCCTTCTCAGTTATTTCACAATTAGTAGCACCATTCCACTGTGCACAGAGATTTAATTCCTTCACAATGTATATTCTCAGAGAAACAGATCCCTCCAACATGAAATTCAGAATATTTACTTACCAAAAAACCCAATAAAAAGAGTACTTTCAGCATGAAGCATTTTCCTCCTTATCACAGCAAAAGATTTAAGAACATACTTGATTTTCGGCGCATGCACAGTCCTCATGACACAGCTGCTTAAATCAACACATCCTCTTAAATCTGTCTATAAATTAATATCAGGATAAAAATTCATGCTGAGAGGAAATTTGGCAGAGACAACTGCTGGGGGTTAGGATTTTTCGTTTTGTTTTTCTTTCTCTCATGGAATTTTGTCCCTTCTGTTGCCAAGAGACAATAACAACCAGTACTTAAGAGAGACAAAAGAAATGGCCAAGGTGGGGGAAGGGTGCAGCTGGCTACTCTCTTACCTGGGGGGTTTTCTCTTTGGAAGGGCAGAGACACCACAAGAGTATGGCCGGGTGGTGACGGGCTGGGCTCGGCTCCTCTTGCTCTCTCGCTGCCGGCATCAGAGGAGGACGGTCGGGCTGGTGCTTACGGCGGCGGGAATTCACTGCCACCGTGGAGCCAAGCCCGGCCCTGTCCTGCTTCTTCTTTACTGTGGGTGAGGCTTTGCTCCCAAGAGCAGCCATTGCACTGGGACAGGTGACCTCACAGGAAAGGACCCTCACCATCTGCTTGGGTGCCCCAGGGGAAAACTCGAGACCCGCAGCCCCTTGCCCCTCTGAGGGAGCCTCTCTCGGCCTTGTTCAGGAGCCCGGCTGCCGTCGTTCCTCTGCCACAGCTCCGGGTTTTTCGCTACACTATAACCCCGCGGCTCCTGCTACAGCTGCAGAGTTTCTGCTACATTTCCTTAGCTACTCTGGGGTTTGTCCGTCCCTGCCGTCCCAGCTCTGCTCCGAGGTTCCCGCTGCAGNGGTCCCCGCTGCAGCCCTCCGCTCCCCAGCCCGCCCGCCATTGCCACGTGAGGGAAACGCGGCTGCGCCACAGCGCCCCCTGCAGGCGCGGGGGAACCATCACACCCGCCCTGCCTGGCGGGGAGCCACCGGCGCCGCCTGCTGGCTGTGGCCGCAGCTGCACCGAAGAGGAAAGTNATATATACACACACTGATAAGAAACTGTTATTCCTTTTCCTATATCTTTGCCTGAGAGACCCTTTAATTTCAAAGTTACAATAATTTGGAGGGAAGAGGGCCATATATTTCCATTCCAAGTTAGGTTCAAGCCTTCCTTGGGAGACACGTCTTTCAAACCAAGACAACAATATAAGCCTGGAAGCTAATTTCTGAACGTATTTTGAAAAACCTAGTTCAGCTAGATCTGGCTTTTCTAGAACATGCAAATATTTAATTAAGAGATTGCAGACTTTTGCTTCTTTTGGTTCCCCTAGGATTTCAAACCAGCTTTGCTTCCCCAAACCTGAATTTGCTCAGTAATTAATTGAAGATTAAAGGTTTTTCCGGTTTGAAATAAGGCTTTAAAAACAAACAAAAAAGTCACCCTTACAGCATCTCCGGGCTTTCAGTGAAACCAAAGCAAGAAGCAGGTTGTGACAGAGATGCTGTAGCTCCTGACTCATTATCTATCTACATATTTCTGTTTGTCAGGACAAACAGTCCAGAGCAGCACTGGAGTTGCTCCAAACAGGCATCACTGAACCTGGGAGAAGGCCTGGCTCAGCAATGTGAGGGGCAAGAGGCAAGAGACTAAAGGCAGGAAAACTGCAGGAGAGCACATCCCAGCTGAGATCCCACTTATCTGACACGATCTCTCCTTGGGTGATACATTGACTTTCGTTGACTGCCTCTGCCATCTGTTCAACTCTAGCTCTCCAGTGACTCTCAACTGGACTCATTAAACTTAAGAAGACATTTGAGAGCAATGTAATTGATTCTGAAGGAATCACCATCCGTGGTGGAAACGCTGAAGGGGGAAAGTAGCTCCCCTTGGACACGGCGGGGAGAACAGGCTGAGTCAGCACTTTTCCTGTGCTCCTAAAGACTTCCTCTACCTTGAGGCACTAATTTGTCTGAAGACTTTTGTAAGGCTTTTGCTAAAGAGAACCAGAAAGCCTATGAAAATGTACTTTACTGGTAACACTTTCCATCTGTTCCCTGGGAGGCAACGGGCAGAGAATGGTGTGTTTGGAAACACCTCAAACTAAAGCACTGGGGCTGTCTGGTCTGCTCAGGGTTTTTAACAGTGCAGCTGTCCCTGAGGGAGCAAAATTTAAACTACTGCCCCTCAGAAAATATGGTTTTCTTGCTCTTTATCTTACACTTGGCTTTCAGGGGTTCAAGCAAGGGTTTCCACAGAAGATCCCTATGACACATGCATAAGCAATGCTGTAGGTGCAATATTCCCACCTGTGCCTTGGAGGAGCATCCTGGTACAGTCCTGGATATACGAACTGCTTTGATTTGATGGTTTTTGGGGGTTGTTTCAGAGTTTGGCTGGTTGGTTGTTGTGAGGTTTTTGTTTGGTTTGTTTGGGGTTTTTTTTCTTTATTATTTATCTACAGTGATACACTGGCCTCTCCTCTCATTCATAGCATCATCTACATAGAATAACTTCTAAAATCAGCCAGGTCATCATCTGGGGGAGAAAAAAGGCCAAATCCCCAAAATAACCAAAAATATAACACTTAAAAAACCAACCCAAACCAACCAAGGGAAAAAAAAAACCTTAATGAAACAATGTCAATGGCACTCTTCATTTTACTAGATATTTCATTCCATTTCTATTTTTATCCTGTTACAGCTGATCAAGCTTTTCTAAATATTGAAATTTCACCTTATTTTTTGATTCTGGGAATCAGGGAGTGTTTCAAAAAGATCTTTGGGGAAAATATAGGCACTCAGTAGCAATAACTCATGGAGTTGAGACTTCATTCTAGATGCAGGCAAATCAAGGACAATAGAGGTATTCCCGTAGTCCCTGTACTTAACAAAAGTATTTTGCTCTGATTAATCTGTGTTTTATTGGCTATGTAACCTTACTTTTACTTCCCATTAAACCTTTTCCTAAAGTTTAAAAATATATTTATTATTGGAAATCTTCAGCTACTATTGAATATCCACAGCAGAGAAATGAGCCGACCATTAATCCCACTTCAGTGCTCTGTTCCAAATTGACAAGTTTTTATCTTAACTGGCTGACTATTCAAGCCACATTCTTAACCTCTGCTGATGACAAATGAGGGAAATCATATGGCTTTAATACCTAAGGAGCTGCTCAAGAGAAAACTAACATACACAGTCTTGCGCCCAAAAGATAAGGAACTGCAGAAAGTCAAAGCTACATCTTGCAGTAGCTGTACCTTAAACTAAAGCCATTTATAGTGCCCTACTATGCTTGAAACATAAGTCTCAGAAATATATTCTTTTTCTATATTACAGTATTTTAGCCAGTTTTTACCAGCCAGAAATCATGGGAGAAACTAGCTTAAACAAAGCAATGTTTTCACTAGAGCCAGCCCTCTAGTTCCTACTCAAGGTGAAGATACAACACCGTGCTTCACAAAGTTAATTCAGTTTGATGTTCAATACAGACAAGATTTTCTTTTCTGTTTGGGGAGACTGGCACAGCATGAACCACTTGTTCTGTTTTACATTTGTAGTTGAAACACTGAAGGTCTTTAATGCAGCAATGAAGAACAAATCACAAAGGAAAGGCAGTTGACCTTGGAAAAGAGAGATTTAGAGCAAAGAAACTGAAAGAGATCTGTGCTAATAGCCAGGATTGGCAAGAATCTGAGTCCATAAAGTATTTGCTTAAAAGTGGTTTGGGTTGGATTTTTTTGGTGGGGGATTTGTAAAATCAGTGAGTGAAAGGAACAAGACCAGAGAAGACAATCTCCTGCAAACCTCAAACAGTCAAGTGTGGGCTTAAATAGAAGAGAATCCTCAAAAGTTTATCCCCCATTCCCCCAAAAATAGAAGCTCCCAGGCATCATGGGGAAAATTCCAAGGCTTTCTGTACAAGCTCCCACAAACCCACACCAAAGACAGACATACTGGGAAGCTTGCTTAGGAGCAGCAGGAACATTAGCATGTGTGTGCCAGTCACCTAACATCCCACCTTCAGCTGCAGCCAACCTCTGATGCTTCAAAGAGGAGGGAAAGAACCCCAACCCATCCACAAATAAACCAACAAGTGAATTGGGATCAACAACAGCAAAACCAACAAACCATATTGTTCATATGAAGGGAAAATAAATCCTCACTGGTTCTCATGAGCTTCCTTTGCTTTATTGTGTTCTGACTTCCCCAGCCCCAGGGAAGTACAAACAATTGCTAGTGCAGGCTGGAGCAGAGGAAGAGCCAGGGAAAGTCAGGGATAGCGTTCATTTGAGATTCACACCTGCTTAGAAAAGTAACTACAGGGAGCACAGGCTCTGAATCATTATGGACCAGGGACACCCTTGCAATGAGTTCACTGCAGCATCTCCTGAAGAGCACTTGCAACTTGCTTTGGGAATATTTACAGCACAGGAAAGTGGATCAATGCAGATCTGTAGGACTGGTCTATGTAAGGATCTCCATGAAAGAAAGCATAGGGGTTTATTACATTTTCTGTGGAAGATTCCCAATTCCTAGAACTGTGGTTGTTGCATACAACTTCTAGTACTTAGCAGTGTTCTGGTTACACAGGGAGGTCCCTCGTGAGGACAGCCAGGCTTCTCCAGGTCACAGTTGTCCTCCTCATTTACACTTTCTGAATGGCTGGTCTCTGCTTNCCTCTCTCTGTGCAGTCACCAGGCCCCTTTGAAAACAGACTGAGTACATTAGGTAACCCACAGATACAAAACTCAAGCCAATTTCTCCCTGTTATCCCCTTTCATTTTTCCTAGAGTTTTTCTACTCCTTTTCTCCTCCTACCCCTTGCCTTCTCCCCACACTTGCTTTTAGGCCCATGAAGGAGGAAGGAAAGATGGAAAACCAGAGGGACAGGGTCAGCAAAGCTGGGCCCAGCCTTGGCAATTTGCTGCTGCAGGAACTTGTTGCTGTTTCCTCGCTGCCGAGGTGGTGCTTGGAGCTCAGAAGGCTGCACAGGGCCATTGTCCCCCTGCCAATGCTCTTTCCCCACCAGGCCAGTCCTCATTAATGAAGCCCAGCTGGGCTCCACTGACCTTGAAGCAGGTACCCCAGGGCTGGCAGCAGCTCCTCGTTAAGCATCGGCCTCGCTCAGCCCACTGGAGGGTGAAGGCAGTCACCGAGGGCTGGCACCTACAGGCTATTGGGGCAAGGAAAAGGCAGCTCCATATCACATTCCTTATCCTGCTTCCCCCAAGCATTTGGATGTGACACAGAAAAGGAGCTGCAGGCACCTGCAGCAGATGATTCAGCTTCAATAGAGGAAGCTTATATGGTAGTGAAGGAAACTAATCACGGTGGCTCTAGGAAAACAAATAAGCCCTGAACAGGTGCCAGCAGTGACTTGGCACTTCCAGTCGCCTCGTAGTTCATTTCCAGTGCAAGCTGGGAGGTGAATACAAGAAAGTGTTTTCCTGTTCCACATGTGTCACCCTGCAGAGGTCTTGGAAATGACAAAGTACAGAGGAGAAAGGAAGCAGCTGAAGCAGCTCGGAGTGAGGGGATGAGGGTGTTATCCCTTGGGATCTTGCAAGGCCAGCACACCCAGAGCCACATCTCTGGGCACCGTAACCTGTATCATTCCCAGCTCCAGGTGCAAAACCGACTGCAGAGGGAGGTGAGCAGGGAGCAGGTGGTTGCTTTGGGTTACACCCAACTATCTTCACACTGACTGTGGGGAGCCCTGCAACCAAAACTTTCCTTAAGAGTTAATAACAAGTCAGTTAATAATGCTCCAGAAGTTTGCAGTGGGGAAAACAACATGAATGGTGGGAAGCCCAAAGTTTAGCAGCAGACCAGTAACATGAACAAGTCTGAAGGGGGCTGCTGGGTTAAAATCACATAACTCTGAAATAAAGAAAATAAAAGCAAAAATTTGAGCTGCACTAATGACTATAGATCTGGAATACAAATTGCAACAGGCTACTGCTGTTTATAATGTTGACCTTGGGGTTTTTTTCATAAATCCACTGTGAAGGACAGACATACCACCTACTGCCTCATCCACCAGACTAAGGACTGAAGCTATTTTTGGCATTCGTTATGGTCCAGGTGGCCCATCTGGCCTGATTCACTTGGCCAGTTTTCCTTTCCATCTGGGAATTTTGACCCTCGTGCTTTCCAACTAATTGTATCACATTATCTCCTTTTTGTTCCCCACTTCCCTCGCTGCAAAAGGTTGCAAAAATCTCATGCGCTGTGTTAGAAAGTCTCAATTAACCTCTAACCTTGCTTCAGTGCATGCGGCTTGGGTTACTTCTCACACCCAACAGTGGGCCCATTAACACGTTGTCGTAAAACAAAAACTGTTTTGACGGGCTGTAATTGCTGCTAAGTGGTGCCGAACAAAGGCGCTCTTGTCCCGGGGCGGGCCGGGGCTGAGCCCCGCTCCCAGCCTCGCTCCCCCGGCCCTGCGCTCAGACTCCCGGATCTCTTTAAGCGCCTGAGCCAAGGCGCTCCCCGTCGCTATGAGCTGATGAAGGGGCCGCAAGACACCCCGTAAACCCAAGACCCGCAGGAAGATTTGGGAGGGTGAGTTTTACCCCTCTTCCCCCTCCTGCAGCAAATATAATTAGTTTATGTTAGCTGGAAAAGGTCGGAGGTGAGTGAAGGGCAGGGCCCTTTTTGTTTTTAGGCAAGATAGTGGAATAATTGCTTGACGCTCAGATCTGCAGGTGCTTTATGAAGCTCATTTGGTGCTGGCAGCCCGCAGTGAAAGCTGATTTCCCTGGAAAACGCCGGATTCCATGTGACAGGGTTTATTTGCTGTGTCGGGAGTGATTGTCCATTCATGCCATTCATCATTACGGTACCTGTTACAGTCAACACTTCCTTGAGCCGCCAGTCCTTTTAACACTTACTGTCCTTCTTCCCAAGGCTGCGTTTCCGCAGCTGAGACAGGGCCGAGCCTCCACAAGCAATTCCAAAGAGGACACAAGGATGCCAAAGGGGTTTGTGCCTGCCAGCTCTTCTGCTGTCCCACCAGGACATCAAGAAAGCCCTCATGGACAGAGACAGAAGCATAGGGTACTCGGCAGACTGGCACTGAAACAACCCCTGGCCAGCCCGACTGTGACTCCAGGCACCCTGTAACAAATTTCCTGGGTCAAGCAGGTACTTCAGGCCACGTCTCAGTCAAACTGCAGGAATGTCAGTGCCCATTCTGCTAAGTGTGCTCAATCAGAGAGCTGTAAACACACGCAGTTTGTCAAACATGCCATGATAAAAACCCCTAAGCCAAGGGAAAAACATGGATCGAGCATTCCAGAGCCCTCCTTCAGGCTGAAGGGAGGATCTTGTTGGAAATTTGTTTCTTGTGCCCATTCAAATTCACGTTTCAAAGAAACTATCCAGAAGATAGAAGTGGCACACTTAAGCGCTCCCTGCACTGGTCTAAAAAGTTACTTTCTCTTTTGTTTTCAATTATGTGCAGTTCTTGCATATGGAGCCTCCCTGACAGACAGCCTAGCAGTGTCCTGTCCTTAATGCAGAAATCTCCTCCTGCTATTCAGCCTGACTTTTGGAATGCAATTTAGTCTCATCACTAATTGTCCTACTTGCTACAAGAACAGAATTATCCCACCTTCTGCAGAAGCCTGTGCACAGTACAAAATCTTTGTTACCAGTAGAAGATCCTCGTTACACAGCTGCACCAACTTCCAGAGCACAACCAGAAAACTTGTCCTTTGTGCAAACCAGCAATGGTCAGTCCCCGTCTGTAATTAAATAAAAGCCACACCATCTTTTTTTTAAATTCCAAACATCCCCCCATTGCTTCAAGTGTCTAGTGGGCTGTTATCTTTGTTTCTTACTGTAAATAACAGCTAAACAGCTTCTAGCCTTAGCATTTCAAAGCAGTCTGCACTTGGAAACACACCAAAATAACAATTCCAGATACTCCGGAATAGCAGTTTTGGTTAATTTCCAGGCGTAGACAAGCCTTAAGGCTTCACCTCCTGATGTTGCCTGCAAGGGGTTGCTGACCCTAAATCCCAGCAGTAACCTCCTGTGCTTGGACGTACCACCTGGCCTCTAGGAAATCAAACTCTCTCACAGCCAACTATTACAGCTCAGACATTTCCACATCAGTATTTCTGGCCTACTGCACTCATTACTGGTTTATATCTTATTTAGCTATTTATCTCCTGGCTGAGGAGCAACATTTCTACAACATTATCTGAGCCCTGATTAATAATGCACAGATATTACCTAACCAGTGTCAACTGGCACTTCTCCATGGATCTGCACAGAACAGCTTTAGTCTCTATCAGGTGAGGATCTGGCCTGCTTAAGAGTGTGTTAACAGAAGACAAAGCCCAAATGTAGTTATATCTCCAGTGATAAATGTTGCATTACACAGTGCATGTAGGATATACTTTCTTAAAAATGTGATCTTGGCTGAAGAGTGTACCGGGCACAATGGCTGGAATAATGTAGATATTTTCAAGTGGGAGTGGTTAGAAATTGCCGAGAGCTGTCAGTCGAAGCCTGAATTTAGGCAATTTGTTATTGCCTAAGTAACAAGTGCCCAGATCTATCAGGACAGTTTAAAGAGACAAAAATCAGGTCTCTGGCCTACTTTTGGAGCCAAGGAAGGAAAGCCCTGAAGGGAGGCGTTCACAGGTGAAAGCTGGACACCTCAGAGCAATCCAGAGCAAAGACAACGCAGTGCTGGCTAAAGACACAGCTGGGCAAAAAAGCCAGAACTCAGCATTTCTCTGCCTGTTTTGGAAAGCTAATACATATCCAGGGAGGCATAAGATCCAAAATAGAGGATGTGAAGAAACTGAAAGCAAAAGAAACTGAAGGTGTGCAGCCTGTCCATTTTCTGAATCAGTCAGTGAAGTTTAGCACCTGAAGTCACACCTACATCCCCTCCTAGGTCTCACTTTGTGGCCATTGCAGGGTGCTTTCCATCAGTATTTCTCTTGTCAGCTCTGAAGCCTGCCAGAGGAATGTGTTCAACCACACTCTTCCCTCCTCCAGGAAAACAGGTCAGGGTTTGTACCTGTAACCCCAGGAGAAATCAGCCCCTGCAAACAGGACAGGTGAGTTCTCCTCCTGGCACTGCTGGGTAACATTTTCTGTCTGTTCTTTTTTTTTATATTGAAAAATTCTCCACAGAGACAGAAGATGCACATTTCTTTTTCAGGAGATCCATGTTACAGATATTTCTGCCATTAGACACTGCAACTTGTATAAACAGTGCAGGGAAATGATACATTAAATGCATTTTTAGTCTTCAAGGAAGCACTTTGAGGACGTTTTTCCCAGGGACATCACTAGAAGCAAGGAGGAAAGGTAAGAGCAGCGTTTGATTGTCATGTCCCAACTTCTGGCCTGTATAGCTGCAGAATGTTCCTCTGCCCCTTTCACCCATGATTCACCAGCATATTCCACTAAACTGCTGAAGCCAAGCCTATAGTTAGGTTATTATCTTTAAGAGGGGAGTCTAATTGTAGGACAAGAAATGCCAAGCACATGGAAGGTAACTCATGTCTTACAAACAGATGATGATACCTTCCAACACATGCTCCTTTCCGTGTCTGGAAGACTTGGGTGCCAGTTTCAGACAGGACTGGATCACTGACAGCTACTTAAAAAGACATCTGGAAGTGGATGATGTCATGTGGTGAAAAGGAACAATAAATTAACTACACGAAACGAATCATTTTCCTGGCAGCAAGGAAAAAAAAAAACAAAGAAAAATTCCCCTGTAGGCAAGTGGACTTCCAGGTCAGAGGTAGAAACACATGGGAATCAAGAGCAGAGGTGGGAGGACAACTGCCATACAAAGGATGCAGGGAATTTAAGCAAATTAATAGCTGTGTGAAGATGAAACAAAGATGACTCAATTGTCAGGCAAATAATTTTGTTTCCCCCCACAGCCATCATTACCAGTTATTTGATACAGATTCCCATTAAGCTGCCTCAAAGTAGGTCAGAGAAGTTGGACCTATGGGTTGAGCAAGACCTGTGCTAGAGGTAATTGTGAGCTCTTACAGAGAACAGCTCAGCCTCTGGAGCACAGCTGGGAATTAATCTCCAGGGAGGTATCCCAGAGATATGCAGCTTGATTGGGGTCCTAAACCCACAAACTGACAGCCTCCCACTCTATCAGGTCTAAACTCAGTGAGAACTTCCAGGAGATGAGCCCTTAGGAACATAGTAAAGAGCATCACATAGGACACACAAACCAAAAGTGCTAATTTTATTCAGCTGTTTGTCAAGTTTGCTAAAACCATCAGAACAAATAAAAGTTACACCAAAGCACCTTGACTCAGATGTCTGTGAAGGCACTAGGTGAGGAATAGATAGAATTTTTTTAATCAAAGCTATTAATTCATGCCCTGGATCAAGCAACCAGATGTAGGTTTTAAAGAATTTTCAACTCTTGTGGCAGAAGAGTGACCCATCCCATTTCCCAGCCGTCTCACACATCTGCCTCAGTGACCTCCCACAGCAGTAAGATTGACAGAACAACTAATACACTGTGTGAAGTAGTACAGTAAAGCCTTGTTAATATTCCCTTTGCTAATCCATACACCTCCTAATTCACACACAGAAAGCCATGGTCTCTTCCCCATTCCCTGCTAAGATTTAACAGATTACTTTAAGGAGGTCTCACATTACCAAGAGTTCAGGAATATTACCAAACATGCTCCTGGACATTTCTTCCTGTACATGAAGGATAGACAGAAATCATCACAAACATTCACAAAACTATTGACCAAACCCACAGCTTTACAGTCATATCCACAGCTGTTGGAATGAGTGATCAAAAGGGCATTGTTTTATCTAAACAAGCTCAGTTAGTAATATCACAGAAAGGCATCATCTCATTGTGAAAGAAAGAATTGATCCATTTCTGATGTTTCCTCCAAAACACCAAAGGCCTTGGAGAAACTCCTATTAAATACTTTCACCCTGCAAAGTTAGTTCATGCTGTATCTTGAGTTACCACCTCACACAGGAGAGGAATTCTTAGCTTGAACGGGTGTGCTTGTGAGCTCTCCTTGGCTGGCCCACAGACAAGACATTGGAACAGTGAGTAGATGGGAACTCCTTGTTCTCCAGTGCTTTCCTATAACTCCTGCTGGGACAGAGGGAGGACAACAAACGTTTCCCGGATCCATTAAAACACAGTTTGTAGAACAGTCTAGGTCAGCAGAACTGTCTTGAAGAACTGGGAATCTATGAATTGGTTCTTTCATCAGGATTTCCAGAAGAACTGTTGTGTCATTTCTGAGCCCAAGAGAAGTTCAGCCTTTGTCCTCATGGCAAAAAAAGTGGGTTGTTCGTCTACCCAAGTCAAACAAGCTCAAATCCCATCTCTCCTCCTGGGAAGAAGCATGGAGAAGCTCTTGCACAGTCTGTCCTCTTACTCATTCTGTGTCCTCAGCACAGCTAACCACAGAGCTCAGGACCACATCCAGAGGTCGCAGCAGCCATGGGGAAGGTCCTTCTAAAATCTCGTGGAGTAAAAGCTGCGAGGCCTCCTATTTTACAACTGTCACTATATTAACTAGAAACTCACCAACTGGGTATATGAGTTCCTAGCACTGTTTTTTTTTTGCTCAAGGTATGCAAGAAATTCAGAACCTGCTCAGATAGAAGAGAAATTTTTTGTATTTCTGGCAACCCTCTTCCACCACATTAGCAGAGCCCAATGAAACAAAACTTTCCTGCTGCATCGGGCAATAACATCTGCTCTCTTGGCTCACCTCACTTAGCTCCACTAAACTTCAGCTTACAACTGCTTGCTTAAAAAACAAGCAAGCAAAACCTCCCAGCCCCTACTTTAATAATTAAAATAAATAACTGGAAATAAATTGCAAACGCTTTTCTGACATCAGGTTAGCGCTGTGCATTACAGAAGAACACTTGTGCTAAGGCTGAAATTCATCTTTGGGACCAAGTGCCTCAGCTCCTCAGTGGACTCAAACAAGTTCAGGCTGCTTCATCCTTAATTTCTTCTCTTATGGCTTCTTGGAGTCAGTAGCAACTTCGCCATGTGTTGCTTACATAATCCCCAACACAACAATGATATCACAATACTGCTACTGGCCCCAAAACTCTCTTGCTGTCAATCACTCCTCAGCAGAAAAGAGCTGCCATCCTCTTCTATGGGGTTCATTCGGTTGTCCCAGGAATCAGTCTGATTTCCTTGTCTAAGCTTATGTATTAGGGATGTCATCAAAGCAAGCTTTGTGTTGTGTTTTATTCCATTCTTCATGGAGCCACTCAGGTCAGGAAAAGGGATTATTTCCCCTCTAGAGCAGCTCTGTTGTTTTGACCCTGGTAGATGAAACTATTTATTTTAAAATGAAAGCTAAACAAATAAATGAAGGGCAATGCAAGAACCAAGAACTTGCTCTTGTTTGTTTCTTCTTGAGTGTTGGAGGCTTTAATTTTTTTGGGTAGGTGGGAAGAGAAAAAGGGTGAATGAAGACATTTTTATGGAAATATCTCCTTTGTCAGAAAGCTGTAGTACCTTAAAAGAACTTCTGGAAGGAAAAATTACAGACTATCTACTTATGCAGGTAAATCCAGCATTTGTTCAGCTCAGAGTAGTTTTTATCTAGTCAGGAGTTCCTGGCAAACATGAGTGAATGCAGCAGCATTCCAGCCTTTCCTGCTGTCTGTACTGGCCTTTCCACTTTGTACTGAAATTTCTGTGAAATGCTCCAGATTGGGATTCCTGTGATCTACCACTCACAAGCTGCTCCAAATCTGATTTCTTCCTTGAGGATTTTGAAACCTGCCAAAATCAAACGTGGATTTTCTCTTTGAAAAAGAGTAAAATTGTTTGTGTCTCCTTCCTTATCCTCTTCTGCAGCAAAGATGCAGATGATGACTTGGACAAGGGAATCGAGTCTTTCATTAGTAAATAAGCTGGGAGTGTGTATCGATCTGTTGGAAGGTAGGAAGGCTCTGCAAAGAGACCTGGAGTGGTTGGATGGATGGGCAGAGTCCAACAAGATGAAGTTTAGTAAGTCCAAGTGCCAAGTCCTGCATTTTGGCCAAAACAACCCCCTGCAACGCTATAGGCTGGGGAGGGTGTGGCTGGACAGTGCCCAGGTGGAAAGGGACCTGGGGGTGCTGGTCGACAGCCGACTGAACATGAGCCAGCAGTGTGCTCTGGTGGCCAAGAAGGCCAAGGGCACCTGGCCTGTATCAGGAATGGTGTGGCCAGCAGGAGCAGGGAGGTCATTCTTCCCCTGTACTCAGCACTGGTGAGGCCACACCTCGAGTGCTGTGTCCAGTTCTGGGCCCCCCTCAGTTCAGGAAGGACATTGAGACTCTTGAGTGCACCCAGAGGAGAGCAACAAGGCTGGTGAGGGGCTTGGAGCACAACCCCCATGAGGAGCAGCTGAGGGAGCTGGGGCTGTTTACCCTGGCAAAAAGGAGACTCAGAGGTGACCTTATCACTGTCTACAACTCCCTGAAAGGTGGCTGTGCTCAGGTGGGGGTTGGTCTCTTTCTCCAGGCAGCAGCTGACAGAACAAGAGGACGCAGTCTTAAGCTGCACCAAGGGAAATACAGTCTAGATATTAGGAAAAAGTTTTTTACAGAAAGGGTGATAAAATACTGGTATGGTCTGCCTGGGGAGGTGGTGGATTCACCATCCCTGGATGTGTTTAAAAGGAGACTGGATGTGGCACTCAGTGCCATGATCTGGTTGAGGTGTTAGGGTATGGGTTGGACTCGATGATCTTGAAGGTCTCTTCCAACCTAGACATTCTGTGAATTCTGTGAAAGCAGATGAAGATTCAGACCTAACTGAGAAACCATTCAGCAGACTCGGGGTGGGCAGGGATGAACTCTGCCCTGGGCAGGGGTCAGATTTCCAGCTTGCCCCTTTGCCTCCTCTTCAATTCTCAGTCTGCTTCCAGAATGTCCAAGTTCCTCAGGACTGAAACCACCCCAAAGAGAGCAGGGACCATCATCAACCTCTAGGTGCTGCAGAGCACTCAGCCAGAGCAACTCAGAGCTTTTTGCAAGGTGTAAAGCAGGCATGATTTTAAACCTTGAAGAATCTGCCACATATTCATCTGTAATTGTTACAGGTATAATCCATAAATCAATAATCCTGTTAATCCTTCTTCTGTCATCAGACTAACCTTGCTACCTAATCCTACTCCCTGGAGTAAAACATGGAGCACTTTTGAATCACTACTACTGCCACAAACATTGAGCAAGAGGCAGAGTTTACTGAGCTGGCAGAATTGGGGCCAGACTCAAGAATGAGTCTGATGGGGTCCGGGAGAGTTTCTATTCAGGGTGATGGGGTGAGAGGGAAGATATCCCTTAGAGCTTATTGGCATTTAGGAATATAATAAAACAAGCCATCCCTTATATCAGTGGGCACCACCCTTGGAAATTATGAAAAGAGTAGTCCTCTCCAGCTTATCTCCTCACCATTTGGCTCAGACCTCAAGCTGGGGCCTGTCTCCATCCACTCAGCCAAAGGGAACTTGCACTCTTCGCAGCCCAACTCTGCATCTGGCCATGGTGAAGAAGCAGCTTTAAGACTCTCTGCTTCCTAACAGCCAATTTTATACAAACTTCTTTGGTTAAGAAAAGGGTTTTGATAGAAAAGCTACAATGTGATCAGTTAAGATGCAGAGTTCCTCTATAGAAACACCAAGAAAGAAAGCAAAAGTCAGCATCATTAAAAAGAACCTATTTCTGCCTCCTTGCTTATTAAGTTAGACCTTTCTCCTCAGAACACTGCTATTTGTTTCATCAACTTGTTAGATAAAAGCTGTTCCGCTTGGGGAGCACTATGCACACACACACAGAGATAATCACTAAGAAATTGCAAAGCTCTGGATTGCACAAATTAATTCTGGCTTTATCTTGCCAATCACAATCTGCCAACAAGTTCTCAGGTCCAGCCATCACATTTTTGGTCACACTAAAAGCAGGAATTTTAATACTTATATTGCAATTCCATATAATTAAGGTTGATGTTTAAAAAACACTTAAAGTAAGCTCATAAGTTTTTACTTTTTGTATTTATAAAGGAAATGTTTGCTATTTTTCTGGGAAATTAAGTTTGCACACCTACCTAGAGCCTAATTTGTTTCTATTTTCTTAATACCTATAAATTGTATTTGACATGCCTCCCTTTATTAAGCCCCGAAATTTGTCCTTGAGTATATGTGTGCTTGTTTAAAGTAGTTAAACACAATGGTTCAAATCACTGGGGTTGCCAGGGCAGAATTTTGAAATTCATGCTCGCAAGAAATGTGTGGCCTTGACCTTGCCAAAACCCCCTGTTTTATGTTTGAAGGGTCACAGATTTAATAACAGGCTGCAAGAAAGACTTGCCATTAACTACCTCCTTTACTTTGCTCCTAGTTAACAAAACACATCTGCAGTGGATGCTGTAAGAATTGAATCAGTTATCTAGGATAACCTGTCCACATGAGCAAATGGTGTCCCACTAGGTCAATACAGAAATTAATTGTGGGATTCTTGTCAAATCCACATTGTTTCCTGGCGCAGTTGCAAGCCACTCAATTAGACACCTTTCAAGGCCTTTTGCTGGTCTAAATGTAGCTAATTGCTCCCATTCTGGCTGGGGATGATTCATCTCCCAGATGTCTGAAGCCCTCCACAGCACTGCTCAGCAAAGATCAATACACACATGCAGCCCACAGGATATTCCTGTGAACAGGATATTTTTACTCATGCCTCCCTTTTATACTACTAATCCCAAACAAGGAAGGTCTCCTGAATCACGCTCTTGACATGGCAGGTCCTTTAGGTCTTGCTGGCTTCCCACATACGAGGAACTGGCCATGAATGCAGCCCCTTTGTCCTTGCTCTCCAGGTGCAGCACTATTCACACTCGAGCTTGACAGCACAACACAACAGTTTTTATTTGCCAGTCTCCTCTGTCAAGTATTCTTTTCTCTTGTGCCGCTTCCTCATTTGTCCATATATCAGGGGCAGGCTTGGCCAAATTGAAAATGAATGAAGCACAAAGAAAGACTGTAGTTTCCACAGTGACGCTCTATGGGAAAGCAGTGCACAGTTTGGTTTTTTTGAGAGAGTCCTCAAAGGTCACTGGTAGCACTTGTAGCTGTGAGTCCCAGAGGGAAAGAGCAGAGCATCTGGTCCACTGGTTACCAGCTTTCAAGAAGAAATCCTGTTGCTTTAGAGCCATGGGGGAAAAGGATTAAAAATACAATAACCCTGACATTTCTTCCCCAGCTCCCTTAGTAGATGAGTAAAGTCAGGCATACAGGAATGAGGGAGGCAGGGGCAGCTTGGTAACTCCTTCCCCATGGAGTAGGACACAGAACTGCACATGGGAGATGTCTTCTCCCAGCCGTGGTGGGTGACTGCAACGCGAGACTTTAACTCAACGTGGCGCAGCACCTCTGGCTGCATAGAACCTCCGCGAGGCTTCCTCACTTATGTGCCATTAGCCCAACCAGCCACCGGATGTCTTCAGTGCTCCATGCCAAGAGCCAAGGAATAGCATTATCCAGGCGTGGGAAACAGGTCTCTTAAGGATGGAGATACACAAAATGACACCTGGAAGATCCCAGCTCACTCACCAAACCCGAGTTATAGCAGAAACCAATGTACAGTGGTAGGACATTGCTTGAGGAACAGGTTTGGTTTTTTTTTCCAACACATTGCTTGCTGTCCCTGGGGCCTTCACTTACAGGACAAGTTGTCTGAGTTTCTCCATCAGCAAACTGGAATGCTGGATATCCCTCTCTTGTGGAAGTGTCAAGAGAACTGCACCACATCTAGAGATCTATCTGAGATCCCTACTCCAGAACTGCAGGGATCTCTTGGCCTGCCTGTGCTTCCCACTGTTCCCTGTGCCACTGAGTACATGGCATCACAATGACTGAAAGGGGGAGGAACTGTCCACGTTGGAGAGCTGGTTCTCACCCAGCTCTGCCCACCTGCATCCAGCTTCAGTAGTAAAAGAAAAAGGAGGAAAATGAAGTGGATTTCAGTGATGTATATAAAAACACACACACAGAGACAGCTGCTGTAAGCACTATTTGTTACACATGAGGGACTGGGCACCTACCACATTTGGGGGTTAGCCAGAGGCCAGCACTGAGATGGACAGCACCACCCTGAACATGCAGAGCAGAAAGACAGCACCTACCTACTGTCTCGCTGCAGGGCCCTGGAGTGTGTCTGTCAGTTAATTAATTTCTTTCAATTTCTTCCTCTTCTCTCCTAGTAATCCTTCCTTTCCTGTTTTGCCTTGTCAATCCTTTCTTCTCCTCCCTCTGTTTCACTAGTGATGGTAATTCTGGATCACACTCATAAACAATCATCCCTCCCCAGAATCAGTGGTGGGCACTAAAAATTCCTCAGTGCATCCTGAACTCCCTGTAAAAAAGGACAGAAAATCTCTCACAGCTGCCTGCTTAGCCTTACCAACGCCTGCTCCATGGCAGCTCACACTGCCAGGTGTTACTAGAGATGCTTCAGGACAGCTCACTGGAAGGAGCTACACCAGGCTGTGGTCCCCAGTTCCTTCCTGCCCAGGACGTGCTGCCAGCACTTGGCTTAGGCACACCTGGAAATGCCTTTTTCAATCCTGCACAAGTCAGGCTTGCTCAGGTAGGAAAGGCTGAAGAGATGTAGCCTAAGTACAACACTGGAGTAACACAGTTTCAGTAAAACATGGGTTTGGGATCTCCAGGGGCCTCAGCATAGCATATAAAGAAATTTATCTTTCTTATCAAAACTCTTCATGTGCTAACAACTGCATATTTGTCTAAGTGCTTTCATATGGTTGGGTCTGTTTGACACAACAGCCATTCAGAGCCCTGCTGACTTAGAACTTTCTTGGCGATTTCACTACCCTTGGATCAACTCTGCCTTTGGGGGAGATGTAACACAGCACTGAAAACAACCTACTTAAGGTTTCTTAGTTGTTATTGACTCCCTTGGTATGTCCATTCCGTTCCCTTAAAAATTACTACATCAGCAAAGGTCCCATCACATTTCGAATCTTTCCTATGCCATTGTATATAAGTTACAAGGATTATTTTCATGGTGCAACAAATGAAATAAGCAACCTAGACACTTTTCTATAGTTTTCTAATAAATTTTTGCACTTTTACTGAGGTGGTAAGCCTGTCTCTGGCTAGCAGATGCATTATTTTCATTTCTAAAGAAGCTGAGGTCCCAGTGGCAGCAGACACAGTGCTCAGGGCAGTGACTTCCGGCAGGAATACCTGGCAACTTAGAAAAGTTTCCCATCCAAAAAGTCTGACATTTGCAGTGACTGTTCTGTGGTAACACCTTGAGAAGACAACCACATAGTATTTTAAATCCGCAATCATATTTTTTTATAATAGAATCATGTTATTTAGTATGTTACTGCTCCATGGTTATCAAAGAGCAAGGGAAAATTACTTCAGTGTGATACCCCTTAACATGGACTACAACTACTATTAGGAAAACTGATGATGCAGACCTAATTTCATTTTCTGGCTGTTTTTCTTTAATGAT
The DNA here is from genome assembly GCA_013400775.1 of Chaetops frenatus. Classification (NCBI taxonomy): domain Eukaryota; kingdom Metazoa; phylum Chordata; class Aves; order Passeriformes; family Picathartidae; genus Chaetops; species Chaetops frenatus. The sequence goes on along the minus strand of VZTR01004535.1, from coordinate 152,352 downwards.
TTAACTTGTTCTGACTAATGATCATCTTATGCTTATTTTCTTTACCCCACTGTCAGGTTTTCAGGCATTTTCTCCTGGTCTCTATTTCACATGGAAGGCTTCAAGCAGTTTTCAAGTGCTCCAGAAAATTAAACAATCATTGAGTCTTTTGTTTTTGCTTTCGAAGACTGAAGCTAATGAGAAGTAGGTCAAGCTGAACTCTGTTCTCCCAAGCATTATTCCTGAAATCTGCTAGCACCTTGTATCTCTATTCCTCTCTTAGGACTACGATGTTTACAAGCTCTCTAAGCACACACTCACATGCCAATTATGCTAAACAGACCAACTCAAACAGGAGATACCATTCCCAAATTTGAGCAAGAAGCATTTTTGGGGTAGCTATTAAAAAAAAAAAAAAAGCCCCAAACCACAAAAAACTGAACATCACCCAGATCCACTAATTCACATTGGTTTTGGCTTACTTCCAGGCTGTCTTAAACTTTGAATAGAGACTAATGCAGAATACATACACAGAAGTTTATTATTCCACTGCTGCTCAGAGAATTTGATGCCAGAGAGAGCAAGGCAACATGTGTAAGGGGACAATAGCCCCTTATAACAAAGTTTTGCAATTTAGGATGAAAAGTAGGTGTTCTGCTGTGCTGACAATTGTAATCCTTGTTACATCAAGCAGTGCTGCAAATCCTTGGACCAGCACTGCAGCTACACCCATGTACAATGCTGTGGGGCCTGGGTAGCACAGCTGTGGGGCAAAGCTGCTCCTGCTGGGAAACAGAAGCTCTTGGGGCTCCAGGGTCAGCAACCAGCCTGAGTTACTTCCCTGAGCTATCAGGGCTCTGCAAAGACATGGCTGCTGCCTAATGAATCCCAATGCAAAGGCATTTCAGGATCCAATCCCTGAAAACAGCCCCTCCCCACATCACTATTAACCTTTCAGAGAAGTCAGAACCTACCAGGGACTTTGAGGCTTTGATTTACACCTCTGTTCAGATATAAGCCTTCTGGCAAAGATCCAAACATGCATTCTCTTTCATCTCTCTATTTCTCCCTGACAATTGATTTTCCACCTCCAAAGGAAAAAGCCAGAAATCACAGAAATCCAAGATTCTGATGGCACAGAACCAGGCTAAGGCCTGAGTTTTGCCACTCCGGGGACCAGACTACACCAGCAGCCTTAGTGGAATAATCCCTCCTTAGGAACAGAGGAAAGCTTGGAAACCAGTGTTGAAGAATACACTTCCCCATGGAACTGGATATTCCACTCAAGTACCGAGCCATAGAATGAATCCCTGTTCCCACAGATGTGCTGTGCATGGTCCAGCTTACCTTGGAGAAACCATCTGCTGCCCTGAAGAAGCAGCTCATGGCTACAGCTTCCTTGTTGGCCATGAGCAGACTGGGGAACAGCCTGAGCTGCAGGATACTTGGATAATTTTTTAGCCCTGAGCCAACAGAAAACTGACTTGCAGCTGAAACCAAGTATTGGTCTTGATCAATCAAAAGGCACATGGAGGAAGGTCATGCTATTGCAGTTTCCTAAACCTGCAACACAAACAAATGAAGCTGGTCATCTGGCACAGGATCCACATACAAAAGTTCAAGCAAAATTTTGGTTCTTGCAGGAAAAAAAATAGAACACAATCAGGAATTTTTACATAGGTAAGTTGACGAGACGCTTGCATAGCAGAACTACAGTGTGAATTGATACTAACACGGTTATTATTCTTATAGGATAATTTATTTGTGTCAACCAAGCTGGTGTTTCTTTTCCATCCTGTTGTAATTCCTTTTTCTTTTATGAAATGTAATTACATTTCCACAAACACCATGTCTGCAGAGGGAGCATGCCAGAAAGCTGTCTGCCTTTTACTAGTCCTGCTGCACTGCCAGATGCAGAATGCATTGATTTTCTGAACACCACGAGGTGTCTCATTTTGCCCAATTCTCCACGTCTGGGTGAAGCCACACATGCAGACATCAACACAGCCAGTTTGCAAAGGTGGTAGCCGATAAGATCACTGAGTTTAGATCCCTTCCACCACAAACCACCTATATTATTAGGCTAGAAAACAGTATTGAAAAAATGAGAATGGCTATTTCCACAGCAGATTACTCCAGACCTGCTGCAGCCACCTGAAAGGCAGGACAGCACAAATAGGAGCAAATAAAGTAAGAGTTTTGCTGTTACTGGATTCCTATGGAGCAAATCTGGAATTTTGCTGTGCCTTTTTAATGACAATGTTTTCGTTATCTTCTACCACCTGCCCCATTAGTAAGCTACCAGAAATGAAAGCTTAAGTCATCTTGGGGTAAACTTTGTTATTCTTTATTAATGCTCTATAAATCAGTCTTGTTATAAATCAGGGGATGTTCATTAATCAATTCTCAAAAAATATTTTATTTGGCTAAGAGTGTCAAATCATGAAAGTAACAAAGCAAAAATTAAAACCATGTGCTAGATGTGGCTTCATGACTGCATGCTGACGTCAACAAAGCCTCATAACTGCACAAATAATTACCATAGATCATGTTAACTTTCATTGAATAAAACCATGCTGAAAAGCAGTAGTACAATCCTTAAAAAGCACACGTTTTCTAATACATTTGTGTACTCAGGGCAGCATTTTGTGCTCAGTTGACTGCAAATTTGCGTTGCATATGTGTAAATGTGAGCAGAAATTTTCCTGCTGGTTTTCTACTCACAGACATACTAAAAAATGTTGATTGAAAACCCCATTTCTAGTAGTTTTCTCTGGAGTCAGAGTAATGTTATCCTCATTTTCAGATAGCCCACATTGCTGAGTGACAGAAACAGAGGACTAAAGTTCAGGGATACACAGACATCACTCCTTATCCTGATACTACCTGGTTATTTAATTTTTGATAAGCCATTTGAAACCAAGTATTTAAACCTGGCTGAGACCAGGTCATCAGTTAGTGTGAACTGATTTGCCCATTAATTAAGATGCAGTCGCTTGACCGCATACTACCTGGGTCTGCTTTCCTTAACATAAAGATAGGCAACACTATCTACATTTAGGAGAAGTCAGTAATAAAAAGCTGTGCCAAGAACAACAGAAATAAATCCTCCCAGAGAAGAAAAGTTTAACAGCAAAATAATGTATCAGCTCTCTGTGCAAGATAACTCTGCCAGTGAGAGGGTGTTTAGTTGGTATCACTCTCTGTTCTAGAGCACTAGAAAAGAATTTGAAAAATAGAAACCATCACATCTGTCACACACAGAAGTCTAAAGCAGATCTGACCCAAGAGCTGGGCAAACAGAACATCATGGTCACTTCCCCAGACAACAGCAAACCACAGGAGCCACATGAGTTTGAAATTCCAGCCTGGGCCTATTTCCAGGCCAGTTTTCTTCTTTTTCCATGTTTCTGTTTACTGATATTTATATTACAGCAGTTCCTAGAGGTTCTAAGTGATATCACACTGCTACTGAACTAGGCAACATAAAAAATAAATACAGCAAAAGAAAACATACTGAGAGGATCTCCAAGCAATTAGAAATTAGAGCAGACAAGACAGCAAAAGCTGTGTCATACTCATTTTGATTACCACATGCTCAAGTCAAAACTAGAAAGAAGGTACTGATACAGGGATAGGTAAAAAAGAAAGGCTCAGAAGGCAGGGGGGAAAAAAAGAGCAAGACTCCATAAATTACTGCTTCTAGAACATCTTTGTGTTTTGTCATTCAGATCTCCCAGGGCTGCTGGGGGTTGATCCATCACACTGGAAATCCTAAGGCTGACTCCAAAGGCAAAACTCCTGCCAAACACAGGGCATGGACACCTGGGCATCATTTCTCCTATTTAAGTTTCTAAGCACTACTGGTTATCAAATGGGTGGCTGTTTAATTTACATAGCAAAGCCTAGCCTGTGGAGCTCATACTTCAGGCATTTTAAACAAACATTAGCTACAAACTTTAAAATGGGGCATTTACCAGGGTGTTTACATGCATTCAGTTGAGTAGGAAAAATAAATAGAAAAGAAGATAATTTAAGCCTTGGCGTGGATGGAGCTTCATCTCTGAACTTTAGCACCTGATGCTCATTAATCAGTTGTGGCCTGAATGTTGACAGAATCAAAAAAATATTCTGCCAGGATTCTAAACAGAGATAAGCACCAACTGAATCTACAGAATGAACTCTGATTTGCTGCACGAAATTCGGGTTATGCAAAAAGGCTCTCCTGATCTGCAGCAGGACAACCCATCCAGTGTTGGGGCAGGATTGCGAGGCCCTGACGTGCAGGGAAAACAAATGCCTGCCCTGTCACAGGCCTTGTTCACATAGCACCCATTTGTTGATGAGCTGCATTGATTCTGTGAAGTGTCCCATGAAATAGGCCCTCAAAGCAGTAAAGAAAAAACCCACCCCAAAAGGGGACAACCACTGTGAAAGCTACAGAACCTTCTTTGTGTCTCTGCTCTTCCCCTCTGGGCCGAGGCTTCACCGTGAGCGTGCACAGCAGGATGGAGGGAAACTGTGGTTATTCCCTGGATCCTGAGCTCACTTCCCTCTTTCACCTGACTCTGTATCTCTATTCTGATATTTCAAAGCCAAACTCACTCCTTTAAAGCACTTGGAACTTTAGGCAGACTTATGGCAGCAAGATTAACACAGCTAAGTGTGGCCAATATAGATCTCCATCACAGCAGTGAGAGGAGAAGGCTTTGCTGAAAGTTTCCAGATGAAATAAGAAGCTGAATAATTAATCAAAAATAATTGAGTTTTATCTGCACTTCCCTTCCTTGCCTTTTTCACATTTTTTCTGCATTATCTAAAGATGGGTAGGAAAGGAAAGGGGAGGAAATTCCACAATAAAAGGAGGAAAAAGCCAAATTATACCATCTCTAATGGATGTTAAAAAGCAGAAAGCAGCCCATGCATGTGCAGCCTAAAAAATCCAATCTATCTGTCTCTTCTTGCTCATTCACACAGCTGCCTTCTGTGCAATTTTCCCCACACCCTTCAAGTACATGACTAGAGATGCTGAGCTTCACTTTCCCCTCACCCCATGGAAAATTGGATTTTTAATTAGAGGAAAATGTCTATTTTCCTTGAACATAGTAATTACATTTTTCCCCCAAGTCACAAAGCTCATTTCGGAAAGTTTTACCTGAATGTTTTTGTTTGCCCAAACTGGGAAGGAAGTTGGTGGTGGAAACAAGTAAGGGCGAGGGGGAAGCTTTTTCCACATTTTTATTGTGGAATAGAAGGCTGGATTTCCTGAAAACGTTGAGATACGGAATGTGTCAAAGTCTGTAAATTACACTGAAAAATTAATTCAAATTACACATGTATGTTAATACTTGGTGAACACTTCCCTCCCCAAGAAAGGGGTCAGTCCATGGGATAAGCCAGCTCATTCTCCTCCCTGAGCTCAGCTCTTACTCTCCAGCTGACTCAAACAAGAGCACTTGTGTGCTGAATTGCTGGATGGTTGCTAATGCAGACCTTCACTGATCTCACATTTATCCATATGACCCTTCCTGAAAGCAGCCTGAGGCACGAGTTGAGCCCTTTTTCTAAAATCAGGATCACCAAGTGTTTTCAGCCCAGGAGAAGGGAGCTCAGTGACAGCAAACCCAGTCCCCCCAGTGCTAGATCTGCCTGTATATATGACAGAGGGGGAAAAGAAAGGTTCAGTCCAGACCACTTAACCAACAGAATTAGTCTGAAATCAACTTCTACTTCAGGCTGAAGTACCACTCTTGCAACAAGGGCAAAAGGGGCTTGTTTCTGAAAAAAAAGTTACTTATGGGGTAGACTTGCTTCATAATAATAACCAGGGCCACTGCAGGTTTGCAAAAGAGACAATTTTCACCTGTCAGTTTTTATCCAAGGGGAACCTGTGCCAGTGGCAACCATCTGAAGCTCCCAGACATCAATCTTGTGTTCAGGACTTAGCCTTGATAACAGATTAACTGGAGGTATGTCTAATGGAGAATCTCATTAGCAGGGGGTTTATTAATGTTTTTCTTACATGACTCCCAGAACTTACTGTGTATGTTCAACCACAAGTAATGAATGTGTTTTGGGAAGAAAATACTGCAGAAACGGTGAGGATATAATGATCCATAGGATGTGGGTAGCTAGGAGAATGGAAAAAGGGGAAATCAAGCAATTCAGTATATGAGCCAAAGACTCAGTGAATCTAGTAGGCTTTGGATAAAATCTGTTTTAAAGTTAGACACGTATCTTGCAAACACTACAAGTAGAAAGGGCAGAGCTGATCCTTTCAGGGAGCAAACAAACAGAGATGGAAGAGCCCTTGAAGGATGTTTGAGGGGTGGAGCTGTGATAGGAATAAAAAATGGCATGGTCATGCAAGAAGGTAAAGAAATAGTGCAAGAAGCTTGGCTGGATTTGCTCAGCAATGAGGATTCAGCAAACAGGGACACCAGAGGGGAAGGGAGACACAGCCTTTGGTAGCTGAGCCCGTTGCTGGAGCCACCTCCACCAGCTCTGATGGTGGAGATGGACATGCTCTCACTGACACCTGGTTCACTTTAACAATGAAAAAAAAAGAGGGTTATGGAAGCTTTTCAATAAACTGCACTGGTTTGAAAGGAAGAAAACAGCCACAGACCATATTATGAGGGAAAATGTCCTCCCTATTAAAAAGAATGCTTAATTCAGACATAAAAAAAGTCCTCAGAAATGGAGTTGCATCTGCCCTGCCCCTCCGTGCCTGCTGCTACATCTTACTCATTCGCTTTCCACCTGCACCTCAACTTGGCTTCCTCTTTCCCACTGACCCCTCAGATGTGGAAATAATAAAGGAGAAATGAGACACTGCTCTTGTTTTCTGAACCATACCAGCTTCTCCTGAATTTATTGTCGAGATCTATTTTTTGGCAGGAATAACAAGAAAGGTCAGACTGGAACACAGCTGCAGGTGTTCAGCTACAGCCCACACTGCTGCTCTGTGGGGGGATGAAGGGAAATATGGGAGGGTTTGAACCGTGCCTGACAGGCCAGAGGCTCTTTTATCTTACCTTGAGGGATGCTGGAGGGGAGCAGCTCAGCTGCTGCTCCATCAGCTATATTTTTCCTGCTGAATTCTGGGCTGGGCTGCTTTGTGTTCCACACATCCGGCCCTTTCTCCTTTGGTTTTCTTTCCATTTGGTGTTGGAAAAGCCATCAAGAGCAAACTGATCTGAAATCAAAGCCAAGTCAGCACCAGAAAGAGACTAGAATAAGGGTTTGATATTTTCACTTTTCTTTTACAGGAAAACAGAGAAGCTCCTCATGCTCAGCAACAAAACAGGACAACTGCTGTGAAAGATGAAGAAATGCTGACACTTTCACTAAAAAAAGGCATTGATACAGGACTTACATTTTCCTGATATCTCCCTTTAGGCCTTACAGATCCCATTGGAGAGTGGAGCAGAACTCGCTATAAGCATTTGGGAAATTTGTTATTTGGGAGAGGCCAAATAGAAAGCTCAGCAATAATATAGGACACAACTCTGCTGGGGACATAGCAGAGATCTCACAAAACCTGGTTCCATTTGATTCAATTTGTAACTGCAGAAATATGGATTTCCTCTCCACAGTTGCCTCTCAATGTCACCACTGCACAAAGGTACCTGAAACAACTTTGCTGCCAACAGTTCCCACTTAGACACCAAAAAAAGTGGCTGCAATAAAAGATTTCAGTTTTGGGAGGGGAGGGAAAACCCTCCCTCAAGCTCTCCCAGACAGCAAGTAAACTTCTCTTGCTGTGTTTTTGACTGGTGAATAGGACTGAACACTTTAGGAAATGCAGGCTACTTTCTTTATTTGCTTCAACAGGCACACCAGTCAGAAAATTCCGCTTTGGGCCTGCCCCAAAAGCCTGAAATTCAGACTGAAAGCAATAAGGGCACATCTGTACTGGTGGTGCACACATCATGGACTGGGAGCTACCAACCAGGAACATCCAAGTCTCTTTGTAAATCTCACCCATCATCTTGATGTCAGGCTCCAGCACCAGACAATCTTGGCCTTAAGTGAAAATTACATTCCAAGCAGGTGTACCTCAAGTTTTTTTCGAGAAAAGCCAACATGAAAGCACAAATAGGCCAGCTCTGCCCTAACCAGTTGGCCAGTCACTTTAACACAGCTACAAGCAGCATAATCCAAAATAAAAACTAAATATATAAGCACGCAGGCTGAACTGTCATGCTGTGCCTTCACTACAAGTCCCCCCCACACTGCCCTTTCTGTAAGTATTAGAAATATGCTTTTAATTCCGTCTAGTTCCAGTACTCATTGCTATGGTCTAAGAACAAATGTTCTCTCTGAATTATTTAAATAACCCTTGTTCCTGAAGCATTCATGTCCTCAGAAACTACCACACCTTTTCTTGGCTGGGGAACCAAGGCCCAGACTTGTGATTTGTCCAAGGCCATATAAAAAGATATTAATAGAGGGAATTTATGTCATGGCCAACATCTGGTAGAGATTATTTACAAATAAGTTGGCTCTAAAAAAAATAATCGTTTTAAAGTTTGTTTACAAAGTTGCTGTATGTTGTTTCCACTATTTTATTAAGAGCACATGGAGCCATGCTTCCAAACAGCAGCATTAAAAATAGACAAGGATTCACGGTGGATGATATTCAAGCTTTGGTTTTGATAAGCATCCAGAAGTCAGGATTAGCCAAACTCCCTTGGTCAGCCAAGAATTTATAGCAAGACATTTATTATGGAAAGCTAGGGTACGAGAAACCTAAACAATATGCAAGCCAGAGTCTTCCAGACAAACCCATCTGCCATGTAAAGCTATTTTACTGATATCTTGCTACCAAAGGGCAGCAAGGAGAATGAAAAATGCCTAAGCAGTTTGATCTGAAGTATTCAAAGAAGGTCAAATGTACTTTATTACCCAAAGTATCAAAGTACAGTAGTTTTTCAGATTAGGATGTTGGATAAGGATTTGCCTTTTACATCAACACTAAATTTTCCCTGTGGAATAGCCTAGTTTGTCAGGAGAAGACTGAAACCTGCAAGTCTAACAAGGAGTGATCTTGGAGATGTTCCACTTCCATTCATTGTATAGGTAACCCCTCAAAAAAATCCAGCTGAGAGCTTTCACTGCTTACACTGGATTGAGTTACACTTTGTCATCTGAAGACACTAGCCAGGTTACAGAAGGAGTAAAGGATGTGTATCCAGTATTTAGGAATTCATTTAAAAATGCAGATTAAAAGAATGGGAGCACATGGTAAAACAGTAGAGCTCTGACCACACAAAATCTGCCAAACCCAGGATTCTACAGGACAGAGATCATAACTGGAGAGCTTTCCTGAGCATGACTGGGTGACTTTCACATAATAGCATCAACTGGATGCTTGCATTTTGATTTTTCATTTGATTTTCACACAGACTGCAAAGGTAAAATGCTCAAATATTAACTTAGAAGGTTGGTAAAACATGGTCTAACCCAAACCTTGCTATGTGCAATTTCTGGAGATTTTCACTACCTGCCTGCACATCTGTAAGAAATGTGTGAGTTTACTTTGGAACCACAACCCTCTGTTCATAACCCTGGAACTAAGACGTACTGAAACAACTTGCTGTCTTTTTAGGACTCTAACATTTAATCCTGTCAGACTTCTGCAGACCTGGAAATCATTGGACCTGTTTCTGTCACAGCCAGGAAGGATTACTGCATTCCTTCTCCTGAATTATTTTTACAGAAACTTCAGTTCACTCAGACTAAAGTTGAGGACCTGCCTGTGGGTTGAATATCTGGCATTTTAAAGAATAAGGCAGATCCACCCACGGCAAAACCAGAATACTGATACCAGACTGCAGCCAGATCCTGTTCCGAAATATTTAATCAACAGGGTAAAGATCTCTCATAAACACTTTCTCTTGCTGCTCCGTACCTTCAGATGGATTTAGGACTGAGATTTTATTTACCTGGCACTGCTGCTTCTGGGACTTTTCTCCACTCTAAATCCATTTCTCTCCCATCATCACCATCCACATCACAGCAGATCTTGCTGCTTCCAGGGTTCTTATCTGCTGCAGATCCTGCTTTATCAGACTGGGGCCAAATCCACACCAGCTTGTGCCTTATGTGATCAAACTGGTGCAAACCAGGGATGCTCAGAGGGCAATTCACCAATTGAAGTTGGGGCCACTTGGCAAGACAGGGCCAGACTTTGAGTTTCATGTTTTAGAAAGTGTTAACTTCACAAAACTGAGCATAACTCTTTTCCCTCCTCAGATGATCTATGATCTGTTCAATACAGAGAGAATAAAGACAAATGACTCTTCCTTCACCTGCTCTTTTGCCTTACCACAAAGGTACAGGTGTCTCTGTCATTCTCAAAGCCTGGGGAACAAAGTCAAAGAAGGGAATTTAAAGCTCTGTTTATGAGGAGTTTAAATTTGTTATAAAAGTTGGTTCTGTCCACATGGCATCATTTAAGCAAACAGGTGAATATCACTTGCTAAAAACTAATGGGCTTGAGTCTCCACTCAACTCTAATGGATTTGCACTGTTATAACACTGAACAGCCCCATGGGATGTTTATGCCCTACAAATAAACAGAAGTAGCTTTTCTTTCAGCAAATACAATCTGTTTCACCCTAATGATTGATATTTCCACTACTAAAAGAATTCCTAGTCCTACTTGGCTAACCCCAGTATTAGTCAATAATGACTTTTAGAGTATTCAGCCAACCTTCTGGGAAAAACAATATTATATATGTGTTTTGCCAAGGCAGAAATCATAAGCAAAAATATTGGACCAGCTGACATAAATTAGCACAGCTCCATTGACAGAGGTTGCACAAACTAGAAGCTCTGCAAGAGAAAAGAAGTAATAAGCAAACTTCCCTACTAGTTATAGGAGGCAAAATTGATGTTTTAATTACCATATTAGCCTAAATCATTGGTAACAGTAGTTGGGATGATTTCAGTTGTCTCTATGTTTTTCTTTTAAGAACACTAATTCCCACAGCTAAATTGAAAAACAGCTCCACATAACATGCACACAAGAAAAAAATGAATCTGCTTTTAAGGTAAACAGGCTCTAATTCAGATTTATGTTATCAGAATGGTACTCTGAAGTTGGTGTACATAAAATTCAGCTTTTGATATGGTGCTAAAGGCTACAACAGATGATGTTGGAGAAGACCTGGCCAAATCTTTACTCAGGTGTTGCACATGTCTCTTCCCAAATGCCCAATTTTGCATTAAAGAAAGGATTGGTCTGTCCAGATGTGCCCAAGAGGTGTCCATGGACAAGACCTTTGTCTGGAGTCATTCCAAATAAGCTTTAATGAATTCACACCACACAACTGGAGAAGCGAGAAAAATCAAAGACAAAAGCACTCAGCTTTAACACACCAATTAAAACAGAAATCATCTTTTTCAAAAAGCCATCTCCAGTTTCAGGGGGGAAAAAAAGGTATTTTTCAAAACACAGCCTTCACAAAAAGCAGCAATCTTTGCTTATTTCTGACAAAGAGGTGGTGGCCCAATGTGACCACCTTTTAAAATCTCTCAATTACAGAAACATTCCTTTGGGTAGATTGTAGGACCAACAGCCCTACAAATTACCCAAAGAAGATCACATCAAATTTTTATGCTGATGGAAATTTGGCAGATAGAAGGATAAAATGTTGGGGGGTGAATCCCCACCTGGAATAAATGTATTTCTGTGCTCTGCTGGGCTGTGCTGATCCCAAGCAGCTGATGGGCCAGCCCTTGGAGACTCCACCATTGTTCCAAGGCAGCCCAGTCAGTTCATGACCTGCCTAGTTCTGACACCCCATAAACTGGAGTATTTCAAAGGAGCAATGACCCTCCCAGCTTGTCTATTGTCTCTGATTACCCCAGGCCAACCCACAGCTGTTCCTCATCAAAAAAACTAAAGGAATAAACCCTCTTAATAGCAACCCAAAAATATGACGGGCATTTTTCCACTCTACTTTGCATATTTGAGTGCTGATTTGCTTATCTCCCAGCTAGTAATAATTATAAGGTTATTAATCTCTCTGTGAACTTCATTCACATCATAACCTGGTTCCTTTCCCTGCTTTCATGCAAAGGCATGAGGAGTAGTCCATTGAAGAGGTGGAATATTCATCATAGGAAATGCTATTATTGGGATACCTTGTCCAACACCATTATCCACAATTTCTCTACAGCTGAAAAATCATATTGAAGGCAAAGACTTGCTAGTTTGTGGTCTACTGAAACAGTTTTAAAACTACATTTATTTACAACCCTGCTTATCCTGTTCACAAGTAATAAGATGAGGTAAGTGATGTTGCTCTGTCAATAGAAAAACTTGCACACTAGTAATTTTGTCTCTTGAAAACCACATAAAATAGGGTCAGTTTGTGATCCCCTTCTGACCTGTGACAGGGAAATCCCTACTTTTCATATACACACAAAGATGTCAAAAAGCAAACACTGCAGGTACAACAAATTTGGCAGAAACACCTTTTACCTGGCAAGCGGATCAGGCAGCAGAGGATGTGTGCCTCCGGGAGAAAACTCAGGTCTCTAGGAAAACTATCACTGCTACCTGTTGCATTTTTGGGAGGCAAGATAAACAAAACAGCCTTTCTGAACAACAAGTTGACATGAATTTCACTGAAGTACACAGGAATGCTTCCTGTTAATGTCTGTGAGCTTTGGATCAATTCTCCTATGTGGCAACTGAAGGGATGCTCGTGCACTGGAGATAGGAGTAGCTAAAAATAAATCCAGTAACAGAACTGAGGTTCTCTGCTTGTGTGGAGGTTCCTGGCAGAAGCGTTGCTGAGAAAGGATATGTTCAGAAAGAAAGATTTGCATTATTTCTCCTTAGTAACAGCACTAATTTTAACAATCTGCTCTTTTTCGCTCCTCTTACAGGTAGAGGGCACAACAGACAAATCCAAGCAACCAAACTATCAATTAGGGCATGTTCCTGTGCTACCTGAGCGAAAATGTTACTGCAGAAGTTTGATTTTGTACAAGGATATGAAATTCTGATGGCTCAGAAGGTCCGAAGATAACGAGGAATGAGCTGCAGGGTTCCCCGAGTCTCCAACACACACAAGGGCAAAATTGTAACAGCTGGAGACAACACAGAGATCAAACTGAGTTTTGCCCATGATGAGGAAAGAAATTGGCAGCAGACAGCACAAAATACCCTAAGGCTTTGCCAGAGCTACTGACTTGCGTGCAAAGCAGTCCAAGGCTGCTCTGACACACAGCAAATAAAGATAAAAAAAAAAAAAAGACATCTCTGCTCGTAAAATTCAACCACATGGATTAACCCAGATATATTTAAATATTGCAGTATAACCTTTCATATAGGTTCAAATTTATTTTCAGATGGTACCTCAAATACCTGGATCTCTTACTGGATTTCGCCAAAGGAGAAAGAAGAGAAAGGAAGATTCAGGCAGAAATCTTCTTAGCCTAACTGTGCTCACAACAGAGGTGGTAAACAAGTGAGAGAAAGCCTCTGCTTTATTTGCACAGATACAGACATCTTTTTACTCTCTTTCAGCACGATGGGGGAGAAAAATCCAAACTCAGCAGCCAAAAGTTCCTGAGCACACTGTGATTAAGGACACCTAGGGTTTGAGAGAGAAGTGAAGCAGATATAGAGTAGCAAACACCCTTCCCACTGGAGCACACAATTAGGCAGAGGAGCAATGGTAAGGACCTGCAGAATACAGAATCTGCTCTTCCTCCTCCCTTCCAGGCCTCCTCTGGAAAACCCCCACAAGTCACCAAAATCCCAAGGATGGTCCACAGATCATTGGGGTGACTTCCCACCTGGATGTGAAGCCAGGACTTAAATGCAGATATATTGTTCCAGAGAAATCTGGCTAAAATAAAAGTGGCAATACCCTCACTGGTATGAACAACCTGAGTTGTATGTATGTCAAGTTCAGACATTCATGTCAGCTGGTCAAGGGCTGCATGCACTGATTTTGCTCTGTGCTGAAATCACAGTAAAGCAATAAAGCTGTGTAAAGGGGGATTTGCTGGAGAGCATTGAAACAAAAAATTTTATTTTAATTTTTTTTTGTAAATCAATGAACAGAAAATTTGCAGCAGCAAGCCTGACATGGCCTGAACTTCTGCAGACCTTTGAAGAGAACACTGAAAATTTGTACTTCAGCTTTTGAGGGGAGGCAGGAGAGAAGAGGTGAGTTAATGATTTCTCAAAATCTCTTGCAATATAGTTTCTTTGTGATGGGTTTTTGGGTGGGTTTTAAATTTTTAAAATTTTAATTACAAATATTTTTCATTTCGATCCTCCTCTTACACTTAAGGAGTGTTCCAAAAATTGTATTTATTTCTTTTTTAACCTGATTCATCAAGAGCTGCTGATCTGCTGAGCTGTGCAGATTAGTAAGGCAATTCAGTAGTGAATTCTGATCTTTGTCCAGTGTGAGAGCCTATTTGTGCATGTAAACTCTCACATATAGATATGCTAATTTACATTTTTTTTAGTTACTTGCATGAATAACTTTTAAAGCCCTAATCTTAACCTGATGATGCAACTTCAGCTCTTACAAAAGACCAGAATGCACAGAAAAATGCAGAAATCAAAAGTCCTATTAACTCCCACCGAGTTATAAATCTAAAATCCTGTGCTGTCACTAAGGAGACTCCAGTGTTGGCGTTCCTGTAGGAAACAGGACATATTGTCCAGAACATCTCATTCCTCAGTACTCTGCACAGCCTCTCTGACAGACTACAGAATGCAGCATTTCTTCCACAGCAGTTATAATTCAGGCTGTGGAAAAATAATGATTTCTTCCATTGGGTGACCAGGGGGAAAAGAGGCCCAGCTTGGTTGTGGTGTCAAATACAAGCTTTGGGGTTTACAGACAAAGAAAAAAAAATAATAATAATAAAAAAAAAAATCATTCCTCATCAGCCTAAAGTGTTTGATTTCAAATAATTTTTGCTTTAAACCAGAAATCTTAAATTTTGCATTTGATAAAACTAAGTTTTCCAAAGGAATTCATCTGTACTTATACTTCCCTTCACGTGTTCAAAATGCTTTGTACAAATTAAAAAGCCAAAAGTTCTAAGCAGGTAAAACCTAGGTTAGACACTTCAGATTCCCAAAAATATAGTGATAAAGCACTAAAAGATCTTCAGCATCTCTTCCATCTACCCAGTACTTTTAGCCAGGATTATTTACCAGTTTGTCCTAACCTTAAAGAGAGTGCAGGAATTCCAGCAAATCTGTGATTCATTGGAGTAACTCGGTTTTATTCAAGGACCACTTCAACTGCAGACTCAAAAACACACTAAAGCTTCAACTCAGAATGGAAAAAATACATTTTTGTTTTCCTAAAAGGAGAAATTGAATTCTATAAAGAGGAATAGGACTGCTTGCCTATGAAACATGGTATATTATGCAGATACAGTCAGGTAGAACACTATCCTGGGCTGAAAGACCAGGCTGAGTTATCACAGCAGCAGAAGGGTGGAAGGAAACAACTGGGGCTGCATTTGCAAATCTGAACTGAATTTAAACCCTTGGTCAACAAGGTTATTCACCTGTCTGTACTGATCCCAAGCACTGTGCTGGGAGAATGGTGGTTTTTTAAATTTGTGTGGTTTATGCAAGAGTCTTACCCAGCAGGGACTGGGGAAGACCCATCCTAGAGGTGTAGAACAGGCAGCTCCTCTGGAGGCAGTGCTGCCAGCAGGCACTGGATCTTCTGCTGCACAAGAATTGGTCAGAGTGTCCCTGCCCTCCTGCAGCAAAGCTGCCATGGGGTCAGGATATTAAACCCACAGCTATCTGCCAAGAAAGGTTTGGAAGAAGTGCATTTTGGAGTCAGGCTTGGGCTGGGCAAGGAAAGATGGGGAAACTTTGAATACCATGAGAGAGTCAGGCAGCAAAGGCAGTGCTGAGCACAGCACAGCTTGGGGCTTGTTTAACTACAACTTGGGGAGTCTTGCACTACAGTTTTATGGACAAAACCAGCTTGCCTGTACAGTGGGGAAGGGACAAGGAGGATAACGGAATAGAATGCTGGAATGGCTTGGGTTGGAAGGCACCTTAAAGATCACCTTGATCCAGTCCCCCTGCCATGGGCAGGAACACCTCCCTCTAGACCAGGTTGCTCAGAGCTCCATCCAGCCTGGCCTTGGACATTTCTAGGGATGGGGCAACCTGTGCCAGTACCACCACCCTCACAGTAAAGAACTTTCCACTAATATCCAATCTAAACCTTCTCTCTTTCAGTTTGAATCCATTCCTCCTTTCCCTGTCACTCCACGCTCTTGTAGAAAGTCCCTTCCCATCCTCCTTGTAGGCTCCCATTAGGTACTGGAAGACTGCAATAAGGTCACCCCTAAGTGTTGTGGTGTGTTTTCTAGTTATAATGGTTTCTCCCATGTTCCCCCTATCCTTATTGTATGGTTTTCCCCAAACTGTCAATCCCCTAACCCCGCCTGCAGTGTGGGGTTCACCCTTTTCTCCCTCTAATGTCAATCCATAAACCACTCCCTAAGCCCACATGTCAATCCCTCCTAGCCCTTGCCCTGAATTCCAGAACCTTCTTAGTTGTTTGATTGTTGGTTGGTTATTGAAGATTATATTCCTCTCCTTGTTAGTTTTATTGGTTATGTCCCAGTGCCCGTTTACCCACGTCCCGCCTTAACCCCTCCTCTGCTGTCCCCTGATTGGTTTATTTGTTGAACCCTGCCCTGAGATCCAGACCTTTTATAAACCCACATTTCCACTTAAGATTGTCCTGCCTGCATCACCCCCTCCATCAATAAAGGCTGTTGGAACTGTGAGCCGGCAGACCCTTGCTTATTCTTCGCCCAGATTAACAACAAAGCTCCTAAGCGTGGCCTGCTAAGGCCGGAGTCAGCGCTCAAAGGGTACGAAATCCTCGTCACCCCCAACGCTGCGCCTCCTTGGCCAGGGCTCGTGAGCACAAACCAGGCGCAAACAGCTTTACCTAAGCTGACTCCTTTCCAGGCTGACCAAACCCAGCTCCCTCAGCGTTTCTTGGGAGCAGAGGTGCTTCATCCCTCTAATCTAAGAAGTTACATGTATTTTCTTTTAAAAAGGCACATTTCATTTTGCTAGAGGTAAGTTTCACACACAAAGTCACACTAAAGGTGCACTCCTCAGCCCAAACACAAGCTCAAATACAAGCTGTTTATCTCAATGCTCCCACAATTACAGCAGAGAACAATAACTTCTAACTCACATTTTACCTCCAAGACAGAGAATTTTAAAAAGCCACATGTGCTTAAGTATTGCCTATAACTCCTATTGATGATAAAGGTGGACCAGGGGACTGGATCACCTGTGGAAATACCTGAAGGTAGGCAGGTGGAATTCAGTGACACCAGAAAGTCAGCACTGCTTGCACATGCACCAACTTACAGTTTGCACAGCTCAAGGACCAGTTTTGTCTGCCTCCACAGAAAAAGATGGGATGACTTAATGTCTTTCCAAATGTACTGAGCATTCCCTGCTACCCTTCAGAATGCTCCATACACAGCTCCTCAGAACATCATTAAAGCAGATCTGTGGCTCAGGCACGATCTCCTTGACCCAGGACTTGGGTGAGGATTTGGCCATCAAAGCAGTAATGTGCCAACGGCAAAGGAAGTTAAAAATGCCATTGGACATAGAACATCGTTTTCCCCCCTTAGCTGTAAATACCAAAGCAGGGTGTGCAATTCAAACAGTGCCTTCTCATTCTTAAAGGGTTTAGGCTGAGAATTTGCTGTGTCCATGGAAACACCAGGAAGAAGGATTTAAAGTGAGATTTCCACTTTCTACCACTTGCTTTATTGAGCCTTTTCACAATGCATGGGTTGCTGTTGGGTTTGCTTGCAAACAAGGACCAGGGCTTAATCCCACCTGTCAGGCAAGCAGAGCAGACAGCTTCTCTTCATTATCCTGCTCCAACTCCATTTTGGAGTCTCACGTGGAGGCAATAAATATTCCAGGATTAACTTCCAAGATACAGGTGGATAGAATAGAAGCATGCACACCTTACCCTGAGAATGGGCTGACATAGTCCATGCTTGGGATGGCTTTGTTAAAGCAGTCAGCAGGGTAGTTGAAAGACAAATAATTGAAGAAACAGCTTCTTTAATATGAACCATGGGCAGCATGTGGTGCAACTTTCCCTCTGTTTCCCCCTCCCCAACAAGAATTCTTCATATCAAGCTGGTTTGGTGCTAAGTGCACATATCTAGGAGGCAATTCTCTCCAAAATTTGGATCCAAACACACATCAAAAATAACAGTTCATCCGTCACGGTTGGGAAGCATGTATGACAAGAAAATATTTGCTTTGCTCTGGTTTTATGTTTGGTTTGCTGACCGCTTATATCAAAAAGCTAGAACAGCTTTTTCATCTTGCTGCAGTTTAGAAACATTTATAGGACAGATGGTCTAAATTTGTGGGTTTTATAAACTTAATGAGAATGTAGAAAAAAAAAAAAAGGCGCATATGGGTGCAATATTTTCTGGGGCTTCTTTGAGCTGGCCAAGAAGTAGCCCACTGCAGAGGGGAGTAACAACTTCACTGGAAACTCATTCCAAGGTTTATAAATGACTGAGTAGAGGGACTGCCACAGGCTTTCTTCACCCCAGTGGCAGTTTCATTTGCACTGCCTGGTATAGGGAAAACATACATTTATTTATTCTTCCCAGCAAGCAATGTTTCTTAAACTTTGCCTTCACATAACTGCTAAATGGGCTGGCTGTGGTAGCTCAAGAAAAGGCACAGGTGGTGCTCCATCCTCTGCCCTGAAGACTACTTCTTGGGGCTCCTTGCTGGGCCCAGTGAAGAGTTTACTATCAGTTCCTCTAAGATGATTATATTAGTCCTACATGCAGCTTTCTCTTTCTCCAGATATCACCATTTCAAACAGGACACTGACATTGCAATCTGACCTTGAGGTCAGACCAGAGCATGGGGAGTTGGGAAATCCATATGGAGGCCCTGATTCTGTTCCAGGCTCTGTCACAAATCTCTAGGCAGTTCAGCATGACTTTTGTTCTCAAGTGGGCTCCAAACAGAGCCCCCATGAGCACACAGTGAGGTAGGAGAGTTCTAGCTTAAGGGAAGAATCAACTATCCCAGTATCCCATCTCTTTCTCCACTTACTCCAAGAGCTGGTGTATGTAAGTGTCCTCAAAGTGAATAGACCAGTGAACAGAGTAAAAGCAACCTGTAAGCTCAGCTGAGAGCCCTGTTTCTTCACTTGGAAACAACGAATAACAAGCACCAGCTTTTCAGGCTCTTAGTACCAGTCAGACTCTCCATCTAAAAACTTGATCTCACCTGAAACTCTTCAGGTTGAAATAAAGGAGGTAGAGGATATTTTCATGAAACAACATCCTTGGTATAAGATGGAAAGTTAGAATCTCCGGTTAGGGGAAAAGATCCTACTCCATCCAGCTCCCCAGGCTGAAAAAGCAAATTTAAAAGATCAGCTTCCAGTTCTTTCTTATGTGAGCTATTAAAATGTTCATGAACAAAGTGCAATTCATCAAAACAAGCTCCATTAACTGAAGACCTCAATTTTCACCTTGAACAGTCATCTTCCAGTGAAACATACTAAGAGGTATGAACCTTAAATTATTTTCAGAAATATTTCAGTGTTGGCACATAAGCTGTCAGTTTTAGTTTGTGCACAAGCACAGCATTAATAAAAAACAATTCTCTCAGAATTATTGTGTAAGCCCCTTTGCAATCTTAGGCATGTACTGTTTCATTTTACACCCAGCTGCTGCTTCCAAAATCTTCAGGATTCTGATTTTTTATATTATTCTCTTTAAATGTGACAGCTCAGACTATGTTCAGGTGTGAAGGAACTGTGCAACACTTCAAGGAAATCTTGAACAAATCCTTTATCCCTCTAATTTCATGGGGAATTTAAATGAGCAAGGCTAGCAAGACTGTGCCAGCCTTGCTTTAACTTAGATTTCAGACTCTCTTCTACCAATCAACTGAACTGAAATCTCATTTATTAAAAAGCAGGAGTAGTGCTGTGCCCTGGTCTGACCCCCAGGATTCTTCTGCACATTATCAGTTTGAGACAGGATTGCTGTGTGTACAAAGGATTCATTCCAATGACAAGTCATCTCTAGACAGGATCCAATAAAATCCAGCTACGCTGGGAGCAGAAGGAGGCTGTGATTACATAAAATCACCTTTTCATGCAAGGCAGAAACAAGCCTGTACCTTCCCTACCAGCTCCCTACCCACCCCCACCCCCCAATAACTAAAGTTCTCAACAAACATTCAGCAAATATTTGGACAAACAGCCAAGGACTTCTCAGAACATCCAATGATTATTAAATCTTAAACTGAACTTTCCAAAAATAACTTGCTGCTGCTGCTGTTTGTTTGTTTGAAAGGAAGGGTAGTAAAATCCACAGATGTGTACAGCCATAAACATTTAGATGAGACTCAATTTCCTTGATGTTCAGCAATAAAATCCACTAATAAATGTGTACAGATGCAAAGGCCTATTTGTTGTCCTGTCAAGCCAGGCCATGTGGAACAAAAAACCTAAAAGCAACCAGGAGAGGAACTAATGATGTAGGCTCGCCTCTGCCAAGATGCACTTACTGCAGTTCCTGTGACATTTAAGGAACATAATGATGGGACATTCCTTTTTAACTTTATTGTTTTGTCAAAAGCGGGGTTTTACAGCTGAAGATCACGTTCCCAAGACAGTCAATTAGGTTATGCAGATTTACACACACACTGTGATCTCCTTTGTGCAGCATGACCAGTTTCTTTGCTAACAATCACTCACATTTGATGACAAAGATGGGCCTGGTGTCAATATCTCCCATATAGAGCCAGACTATATATATTTTTTTTAATTTATTTTAAATGCTTTCCATGAAAAGCTCTTTAGATCTTCTGGTGCATCAAGACAGCTTTTCTTTTTTTTTAATCTCCAGATAATTATATCTGAATGTGCAAATATAGTTTTCAAGGGGGAAAAAACCCACTATCTGGAGTAACCAAACACCAGATTTCCGCAGTATGAAAGCCATTTTAAGGCACTGTGGTATGCTTTGTGGTTAGCCCTGCTTCTACTTAATTAGGGACCTAAGTTATAAGTCCACAGCTGCAGGAGAGCAGTAAATAGCTATTGCTGACTTCCTTATTGCCAATATGTACATCATGATTGTAGGGTGAAGAGCAGAGACCTTTTTGGAAACACTGCCTTGTGCAACAACAGTACTTTGATGTCATAAAAATGCTGTTACATATTTTAAAGTCTTAATTGTGGTCCACTGCGGTGCTGTCAGCTTCCTGGTGCAGCACTAACCCTTTCCATGATTTTTCTGGGGGATGCAGAACATTTCTTTGCAGGTTTCCTAATTAATACAAACTATCCTCACTGATTGCAAAGCACCAAGCTGCCCTGCAGCACATGATATCCACGCTGGGGAGGGAGAGGAGAAGGGGGAAGGAAAGGAAAAATGCCCACCCCACCCCACCCCCCCTCCCCAGTTTGAAGGGCACTTGCCTGCTCCATATTGTTCTGATTAACAGCATCCGCTTGTTCACTGTTAGGAACACCCCCTGACTAAACACTCCGGCCAGAAACCCCTTTATTCAGTGCCTCCAAGACACAGCCCCCACAGCAATGGTCCCAAATAACCCTCGATCTTTCACCAATCCTTGCTGCAATATCCAGACAAACCCTCCCACCTCAGCACATCCTGGCTTTGTGCATGGACTCTCCAGCCTCTCTCTTGAGACCGCATTCTTTGGGTCACCCAAAATTGAAAGCCTTCAAATTTCTTCCCTAGTTTTTCTAATGCCCTATCTTGCTTCTATGGCCACTGTTGCCATCTTAGTAAATTTTTTTCAAACTGTTCTCAGCATTTTTGAGCCCCTCCATAGCAGACAACTTCTGATTGCTACCCCAGAAATGGTGAAAAGCCAGCTGAAAAAGCCTCACATCAAAACAAACAAAGTTTGCAAGAGCAAGAACTCACCTGGTATCAACAAAACCCCTTCTGTTCACAACCCGGTGCCAAACCCTGCCCTCAGGGTGGTGGGACAGACACTACAGCACCCACCAGCCCCGCTGAGCTCACATTTGGCATTAATCACTGGGTCTCCCCACAGCCACCTGATGGCGAGTGCTCCCTCTTTTTCTGCAGGATCCACTCCCATGCTCTGGACTTTGCATGACCACAGAAGTCCCTCCTGGCCTTCAGAGCATGCATTCTTCTGGAGATATCAGGCCATCAGCAAGTAAGAACTCTGCCTCAGAAGAAAGATTTAAAGAGTGGACAGGACACTGAAGAGAAGGGCTTAGGGTCCAGTCGCAGCTCTGCTGTCACCCTGATGAACACAAAGACATTTTTTCCCCTTTTCTCCACAAAGGTTACAGGAGCCACGGAGACCAGCTCCCTTCAGCACAAGGTATTTGGCAGGTGTGGTGGGCAACACATAGAAGATGGTACTTGCAAGCTCACATTCTGCTTCATATCAGTAAATAAAAGCCACCTAGTCCCACTTGGGCTGAACAGGGTGCCAGGTTCTTCCCCTGTTGCCAGCAATCCATTCAGGGATCACACGTCACCTGCAAACAGGCTGCTGACCTCAAGTAGTCTTTCTAGACATCCTTGTAAACAGAAATCAAGAACAATGCTAGAAATGACAGAGGGAGGGCTTACATCTGCAGTGTCCCTGGTAAACACCAGCACTTTGGAACTTGTCTTGATGAATGGGGTTGTCTGATAGCAACACAATGGAGACTGATGATGAAAAGGTGACAAATGGGTTTCCTCCCAGCTGGACTCAGCTATTATTTGCCATCTGCACAGTCTGTCTCATGGAAACATATTTTGCAACATGAACACTGAGTTCATGCAAAAAAACCCCAAAAGGCCTGTCTGTTACAAAGGCAGCTCCCAGAGCAAGAAGCAATTGGATTAAAGACACAGGAGAGGACAACGGGTGTCTCCAAGGGAGTTGTAGATCTCAAAGAATGACTCAGGGAAGAAAGAGATGGCTTTAGTTTATACACCTGCTTTTACCAAGTCAGCAGAACATCTGAGATCAGCTCAGTCTTTAGATGAGGGGGTGGGGATATCACCAGTGAAAGGAAATGCGGGGAGAAAAGCTGGCCTGGAGAAAGGAGAGGAGTTAAGACAAATTTAATTGACTTCACAGTAGGGAGCAACAAAAGGAAAGATGTTTGTGAAGCCATTATAAATTTGCAAGGAAAGTAGGGGAAAACAGACAAATCAGACACACAGGAGAAGAAAAGAGCTTTGCCAGAACTGAATTGTCAGGCTGTTTCATAGTGACACCCAACCCATTTGGTTATGCTTCAATTAAAGCTGAGTTTGTTGCGTGTCTGGGCCTGGAAGCAGCCCCTCTGAAAAACTACAAATGTCAGCCCAGAGTTGCCTCTGGGTGAGAAGCTCCCATCTGGGAGCAGCTTAAGATCCCTATAGGAACACAAATATCTCCCAGTCCAATCGCAGAGTTTGAATTTCTGTTCTGAAAGGGCACACCAAGAAAGAGCTAAGGGAACAGAGCCACCATCCAAATACTTTTTCCTTCTTTCCTCATTGTCCTAAGGGGTTTAAATGATACAAGGAATGCAATGGGATAAGTTAGAGATTAGAGACAAGTTTTAAAGCCCTGCTTAGTCGTTTGGCACACAGTGGAATCCAAAGCCACACATCACTTCCTTGAAAAGATCCCATAGGATATCACTGGTTGTACAGGAGGCCCTCAAATGCTGCACCAGTAAACAATGCAACAAATCCCTAAATGAAACCAAGATCTTAGGATCAGGTGTGCTGTTGGCTGCTTGGGGATCAATGAAAATAAATAAAAAACACACGCAAAACCCCCAGGAAGCTCTGCCAAACCAATACATTTAAATAAAGAAAGAAATAAATAAAAGTTTTTTGCTTCATTGACTGGCTTTATGTTTGCATATCCAGCATCACTGGATATACTTGTCTCAAGGCTCTTGCTGGTATCCTATTTTTTGTTGGTCTATTAGAAGTTCACCAGAGCAATAATGTTTTATCAGTAAGTGCCAAACTACTGACTCAGAACAAAAAATTGCCATAGGTTTCATGCTTGAATTAAATGGCTGACTTTTCTCTCATCTCTAAAAGCAGATAGCTCTTGCTTCTGCCAGTTTCTCTGTGTCACCTACTGGCCCCCTTGCTTTGTGTTCCAAGACGTGTGTGTATTTATAAACTGAGGCTTATAGTGCTTTGCAACAGAGTCTTGGCTGCTGTTTGTAAAGCTCTGGACTCGAGGAACCAGCCTCAATTTCAGAAAGGAAGTATCAAGCATGAGAGGCCACCATACCAGCTAGAGTCTACAGCAACAAATAACCCTCAAAACCAAACAAATCAAGTCTCCTTTATGCTGCATGTATTTTAAAGCCCATACAACAATAAAACGGATTTAGCAGCCAGCAGAAGTGGCAGATCTTCATTCACAAACCTGCACTGAGAGACATGTCCCTTCCCCTTTCATCTTCTTCTGGGAAAAAAAAAAAAAAACCCTTCCAAAACTCTTTTATGGAAAAGACCGGTGATCAGTCGAACCAAACCAAGAGATACAAAAGCCAGGAACACCAAGTGGGGCTCTACTGCACACTGTTTTGATGAATCATGTCAGAGATGGAGCTTGAAATAATTGTAAACCAATTACGAGAATCCAGATTATAAAAGGGTAAGTTAGGCAAGCTGTCCCCATCCACAGAGTAATTGGGGAGCAGTTTTTAGCATAACCAAAGGCCCACTGAGGCAACATTAACCGTTAAGCTCCTAAAGGGTCACTGCAGAGTAGCTCAGGCAGAAGTTGTATTTATGCTGGATGTGAGTGGGTACTTATATACCCACCTACAGGCATGGTCTTGTGGATACCCCCAAATTACTGACTGACTCAGGAGGCAGCATTTCTGGAAATAATGATTCAGTGCCATGGGGTGGCTGCATGAATCTGTTCCCTCCCGTTAAACCCAGCACAGACAACCATAACCTCAGGTCTGTGGTATTTCTCTCTTTGGAAACATGCAGAAATGTTGGGAGTGTTCAAATATCTTTAAACAGTGTTGAAGATCTTATCTGCTGTGTTGCATGCAGCATCCAATGCTGGCAGGCTACCTGGAAATACCATTCCCTTGGATTTAATTACCAGTATCTATATTTGTTTCATTTCCCCATCACCCACTAAAAAAATTTAAAAACTAGTAAGGTCTATAGACAGCTCTTCATTAGCTTAGGTTTTCAACATTACCTTAGCTTAGGTGCTTCTTAAAACAGTCCATGTTAACCTAATCTCTCAATGGACACTGATTTCTAAAACATATTTATGATCCAAATTAATTCCTTCCAATGAGCTTTCTTTTACCTTAGACACTACAGGAGCATTTCCAGGCTGAAATCCCATTCGTGTCCTTTATTCCTGGCATGTCCACAGCACGATGTCTGTTTTTCAAAGAATGTGAAATTCTGACAGATCCATGATTAGGAGGCATCAAAAGGACTGGAGGAGGAAAAAAAAAAGGAAAAAAGAAAAAAGCTTAACTCCTTGAAGAAGACACACCCCAAACCCCACTATTTTAGGAAGAATACAGTAACATCTGCCCAGTTCTAATAAATATGATTAAGGATAAAAATCTAGTTTAGGGACCAAAAAAAAAAAAAAGGTTGCAGTTACACCTGGGATGAATTTGGTTTAGCAGCCCACTTATCTGTACGTAAAAGTTAAATAATTCCCCTTAAACAGCAGGTCATCAAGCAGCAATCAGCAACACCTGCTATATTTGTACAATAACAATAACAAGCTGGGATGCCATTCATTTATGGTAAGAAGAATGCCAAGTTTGCCAAGATTTGTTTTGGCCGCTGGTAAATCTATGTCTAATGGGCAAGTGATGCATTTCATGGAAAATAAACTGCACCTGGATTTGAGTCATACCTTGTCCCCTTGAAAACCTGTCATATCCTCCTACTTAAATGTCTCTGATACAATAAACACATGAACATAAACAATGCCTGACTCTTTTGCCCCGTCTCTCTCTTCATTCCAGACAGGAAACATAAACCAGCTAACAGCCTGAGATGCATGAAACCATTTCTAAAGCTACTTTGGGCCATTTGTTTAATGTCATCCAGGATCTCTTTTGTGCACTGGATAATTTTCCTACCATGTGCTTGCTTATTGTGTTACCTGCTGCTGCAATTCCATGCAGAGAGAGCCATGTAATAGAAACTGGAGCCAGCCTAGTCTTCACAGAGGGTGCATGATCTGCACTACTGAGGTAAATAGGAGCTTCAAAAGGGACAGCTGGTGCAGGTGGACTCATAAAACATAGTTACATTAATATTCTTGCAGTGAAAGCGATGTGAAAAACGCGGAAAAAATTGTATATAGACTGGAATAGGTATCATATGGAGGATGCTACATATTTGTTACCAGCCATGACTTGAAAAATATCTTCTATCTTCACTTTTAGGTCCCACCATAGTGCACATGGGTGCACAGTGCCAGCTTTGGAGGTGCTGTTGAGTCAGGCAGCACGCAGGCCACTGAGAGAAATCCAGCCCCATAGGGAGCAGGAGGGTGAGGAATGGGGCAGGGTGATGCCTCAGCTAGTGAGGAACTCCTGACACCTACAAACAGCTGCATTCCTCAGCTTGGACAAGTCACATCAGTGCTCCCAGAGCACACAGCAGCAGGGAAAGCAAGGCACCAGCACTCCCACCCCAAGATGCCTGTGCAGGAATGTCAGCAATGCTATCCTGAGTTTCTCCACTCCAGTAACAGAGGTCATGCACACATTTAATGCATGGAAACCCCTAGCTTTTGAAAGGCCCTGCTCCCCCAGCAGTTAGAAAATCTCTCAGGCCTTCTACAAGTACAAGGATTGCTGCTGTATGAAAAATCTCACTACTCTTTTAGGTTTTAAGTGTTTTACTGGCATAATGCAGCCAATTTTCCCCTCTCTGCCTGTCACATGTCACATTGCAAGGCAGGTGCAAAGCTTGCAGAATTTCAAACTTTCACATTTAACATATTCTTCCCTTCATTCCATACAGGATCTATGCATGTCAACACACCTGAAAATGGGTAACTAGATCCCTTTTCCACATTTAATGAGTGCTTCCTTCATTATACTCCTTCCTGTAGGGCCACACAGGTAGATATAAAAGGGAAAATTAAAATGACTCGAAGTCACTTCAGTAATCCCCAGACCACCCATGTCATTAGCACTGCTCCTCCAGCAAATGCTCCATGTCAAGGGGTTCTATGTCACTTGCAATAATTTCAGAGCAAGACAGACCATAAAACCTCCTAGAGCTGCTCGATAGAGGCAATGGGACACACACTATGGCACTCCAATAACTCAGCCTAAACACAGCAGCTCCCCAACAAATCACAAACACTGGTTAACACAGAATTAGAGTTTCCCACCCACCCCAATGATTTTTCTTAAACTCTCTGGCTCAGTCCTCAATTTTATTTTCTTTCTCAGACTCTTCGGTGGAAAGAGCTATCAGACAAAACTAGTTTACCGAGTATTTCTGAGAAAAAATGGCCTGGATTGGGGTTGTGTGTGTATGCCTGACCACTGAAGTAATGTCAGGGCAACAAGGCAGAACATGGTGACCTGGAAAAAAGCCTAACCCTTGGGAAGGGAATGTGGGTAATGATAACAGGGTTAAACAAAGGACAGAAAGGGAAATGGAGGGTCGATTTGCTGATGTGTGCATGTTCAGGCAAGTAGTATGGAAAATGAAAAGGAGGAACTGAAAGCATCAATACATAATCAAAATTATAGGTTAGTTGGCATAACATATAATGGAATAACTCATATGACTGGAAAAGGAACATTGAACATATTCAGGAATAGCAAGCAGGGGAAAAGAAAGTCTGTTCAGAAACAGAGTAAACTGAGTACATTGCTGGGAGACTGGATAAAATAGCAAGGAAAATTATAAGAACCACAGATGAAGTTTGCTAAATCCTAAACTTGGAAGGTGATGATGAAAAGGTTTCTTGTCCCTCCAAAATTCTACTGTAAGGTTACCCAAAGGGGAATTTAAGGCATCCTGATATCTTTGTAACATCTGCTGTACTTTTCCCAAGAGCACTGTGTCCAGGGAAGGCAACAAGGGCAAACAGAAGCAGCTTGACCTCGATTAGTGAGGAGGAGCCAAGACACATAAAGGAAAAGGCACTTTTAGTGGTACTAAGTAGTAGCAAGGCAGTCAGAGCAGAAGGAAGACCACAGACAGAATTAAAGCCACCAAAACTTGCTCAGGCTGCCATGGTTCTCAGTGACACTGTTGTGTATCTGCATGCAGATGGGAACACAGCAATGCTGCACTCTGTTTTGGAAGCACAAAGCAGTGTCCCAGAGGGACAGTGATCTGGGGAAAGCTGTGGCATCCAGCTATTACTGACTCTACATTTTCCTCATGTCCTAATGAGAAAAGAACAAAAAGTTACAAATGCATTGCTATAATTAAATTTTCATCCACCAATTAATTCCAAGAGGTGAACGATGCGTTCTGTCTAAATGATGTCTCAGAGGCATCTGGAGCAGTGCCTGCCCTTAGTAGTAAAGCTTTTTCAGTAAAAACTCTGTGGCACTGAGTCACTCCTAGCAGCAGAAGTTCACTTGCAATATCACCATCAGTGACTCTCAAGCGTTCCAGGCTTAGAAGGCACGGCACTGATGGAGAAGCTGCATTTGAAATGGTGCTCAAATGCTGGGGTTCCAAACACTCACAGGCTCAGTGCCATTCCTAAACGATCAGAGGATAAGTCTGATGCTGTTATTCACATTATCTCCAGGACTTTTTTCCTTTGCAAGAATTATACCACCAACTGCAATCAGTTGTGCCCAGTAACTCGCTTTTCTAAGGAAAAAAAAGCACGGAACAATAAAAAAAACTGGTGTCCCTCTCCGGCAAGGACAGGCTGAGAGAGGTGGGGTTGCTCAGACCAGAGAAGAAAAGGTTTTAGGTCGACCTTCCAACACCTGCCAGTACCCAAAAGGGGCTACAAGAGAGCTGGAGAGGGACTGTTCACAAGGGCCTGGAATGACAGGACAAGGGGGGATGGATTTAAACTGACATAGGGCAGATTTAGACAAGATAACAGGAAGAAATTCTTTACTGTGAGGGTGGTGAGGCCCATGGCAGTGTTCAAGGCCAGGTTTGAGGGGGTTTTGAGCAACCTGGGCTAGGGAAAGCTCTCCCTGCCCACAGCAGGGCAGTTGGAAAAAGATGGTCTCTAATGTCAGTTCCAGTCCAAAGCATTCTGTGACTTGAACTCCAGGAAGGAAATTAATTTACAAGCCACAAATACTATCATATTATTTGTAATATCTGCTGAATTCCTACAGCAGATCCAGAGTACAAGTTGTTAGGATATACCTGTCATCCACTTGCAGCAGTTAAAAAAAGAGATCATGCAAGATGTCTGGTGAAGCAGACAGCAAACTGGGATCCTTTAGAGGGTAAATCACTGTAAATTATTTGATTTGAGCTTGGGTAGAGTTGATGAGCACAGGTATTGTTATTTTAACTCTTTAGTGGAATCTCAGAGCTTTTCTATCTACCTGGTGATGGTTCTATTCTACACAAAGGGAATATTTAAAACCAAATGCAAGAGTCCTTCTGCCATGTAAAAAGACTTAGCCTCTTTCTCAGGGGTAGATGTCACAGTGCAGAGAGTGGCCAGACCACATTTGTGCCTTTGCACACATGGATCAACACCATTTCATTTTCTTGAGAAGCAGTTTGCTCAGGATGAACTGCTGTTGCTATGGCAGGTAAAAACAATCAACTATCTTCAGAAATGATTACAACATCCTTTGTGGCCAGGATGCCTTAAGGATAGCTTTGACCTCATGTCAGGAATTACAAAGACCATAATTATCAATGGCATGGCCACAACAGATCATTAAAGCTTTGAAAAATTAGTGGATTTCCTTGCATGCTGGAGTATCCTTAAGTAGAGAAAGACTTACTCTGAAATGAAGACATCCATGCAAGGACTTGCATCTCCACAAGTTGTATGACTGTAATTCCACTCAAATATCCTACAAAGATGAGCTCTTTGTAAACCTTTTCCCCTAAAGAAACCTTTTTTAGGTCAGCTTTTCCTGCACCTTCTAGCTCTGCTCCTGGGGCCTGTGAGCTGTTGGTGTGTGAACCACACCTGAATTGCCCATCAGAGCAGTGACACACAGAGGCAACCGCTGGCTTGGCTCTCACCTGAGCAGGGGAAATCACTGAGCAACTCAAATCACATTGGAGGGATCCCTGTAAAATTTCTGTACCCTGTATAAGTCCTGGGTGGGTCACTCACTCTCATCACTGAGTGCCCTTCTGTTAGTAATTAATTGCCTCAAACAGCAAAGCAGGGAGGGATGTTTGTATTTACTTTTTTTTGTACTTACCTATTCCAACACATATTTGATCGGCCCTCAAAGCTACAGAGCAACCACAGAGAAAAACAACAGTGATGCCAACCTGTTGATATTCCAAAACAGCCAGATACATCTGATAAAGTAAAAATTGCAAGTGTTCTGTCAGAGTCTAATCCCCTGAGCTCCTCTTTTCTGTAGCTGGCAATGGCAAGAGGAAGGAGGGATGGAGGAAGCGCTCCAGGAGACAGCCCACATTCCCATAAACACATTCCAAACCCAGGTTGGACTGAAGTGTTGCACATACCTTGACACAGACCAAAGACAAACAGTAACATACACAGAATACAAAAAGTAGACAAGCCTCCCTAACCTCTCCTGCACAATTTCATCCTTATGAGGCACATTTATACACACAATTCACTGCCACAGCTGGAGCACTGCTCTAAAAAAATTTGGCCCTCATTGTTTTTTAATGGACTGCCTTTTCAATTATTTTTCTTGCATTTAGNAAAAAAAAAAAAAAAAGTGATCTTCTGTAGAGCTGCTTGGAAAGTGTTTGATTTTTCCTGGGCAAAACTTCAATGGAAATACATAATAGTTTTCATCTCAATTTTTCAAAGGAAAAATTTCAATTTTTTGGCTAAAACTCAAATACCAAAATATTTCAACCAAAACCCAAAATATTTCCATTAGGAAATGCTACTGCATGGTGTCCTGGGAGATGGAATTCCAGATCTCATGCTCTCATTTCCCTTTATGCCCCATGATACAGCTGATTTCCCTTTTTCCAGATGAAAGCTGCTACATCACCAAAGTTGTATTTCCTAATTCCTAGTGGGACACACACTAGAGAAGTGAATGGGGATCTGAGGTCGAAGAATACCAGCAAATTCCCACAC
This sequence comes from Chaetops frenatus, assembly GCA_013400775.1. Taxonomy (NCBI): domain Eukaryota; kingdom Metazoa; phylum Chordata; class Aves; order Passeriformes; family Picathartidae; genus Chaetops; species Chaetops frenatus. The sequence continues at coordinate 121,019 of VZTR01004535.1, read as the reverse complement.
TACCCTTTCAGATTATACAAATGGAAACATTTTGGTTTTCAAGAAAGGTTTCAAGAAAAAGGTTTCCCTGGAAAGCAAGCCCTTTTTCAAGGTAAGCTTAATTGAAAACCTGTGATTTCTGTCAACAGGCAGTTTCAGGGCAGCTATTTTATTTCAGCTGGTTGAACAGATCCTGCTGTTGAGCATTATTCCAGATTCCCATACAGCTTGAGTGCTGTTAGCTACAGCAGCCAGACTTCCAAAGCTTTCTAGAAGACCTGGGCACTCCATTTCTGTGGGGTTTTGAAATGAACACCCCAATCCTGCAGGCTTTGACAACAGTCTGGGCAGGTAAGAGACATCTCACAAGGCACTGAGTCAGTGCCTTGGAGAATTAGTGACTAAATGGCTTTTTGAGTTAAGGAAACACCAGCCTGGCTCTATTTTGTGGCACACAAAGTTGCCAGTAGAACTCGGAGCATCCCAGAGTTGCTTTTGGATGTGAAGGATGAATTTATACCTTTGATGAGACTCTTGCTTTTTCATGCCACTGCCTGACAAGCTCTGAGAGGTGTGATCCCCAGGGAAGGAAGGGGAATAAGCATTTATGGAGTGGAAAGGAAAACCAGACAGCACAACCTTGGCCATTCAAGGGCTGCAAGGCCCCCTGAGGGAAATGCTCTCTGTGAGTCATTAATTTTTTTGTGACAAAACCACTCCTTGGACTCTAAATGAAGCCCAACCATGCTCACTTTCTGAGCACAGAGAGGGGAGAGGGCTGACAGAGATCTTACTGAAATCACAGTTGGGATGGATTTGAGCATCTCTCCTTGAAGTCCCATCTTCCACTGAGACCTTTTGTCCGTGGGCTCAGCTGCTTTTCCTTCAAGTTGCCACATCATGGGGCTTTCTCTGCTTTGTCTTTCCAACCAGAAGGCCTTGTTATGGGTCTGGGCTTTACCAAGTGATTCAGAACAAAATTTCTTCCTGAATCTGCTAATCAACTCAGTTTGACCAGCCAGCCCTCTGCAAAAAGTGGATATCAAGTACCATGTCCAAGCACTGGCCTACATCCAGTATCATGTCTCCAGCTGGGAAAAATCTGGTGCCTTAGAGGAAAGCAAACAATAAATCCTTCCCAAGTCCTGCAGGCTGAAACTCTGAAACATGAGATCTGATTACAGCATTCCATTTAAAAAGGGTTAGGAACACACTGAAACCAGTACGGACCTTCCTGTTCTCCCCAAGAAGGGAATGGATGCCACCACATCCCAAATAGTTTTCCTTTGTAGCCAGACTACAGCACCAGTATCCTTCAGACAGACATGTTGAGTTTGCTTCTGTTGCATGATGTTTAGGGTTATTCTGGGTGCTGGGCAGGGAGATGGGTGGGATCTCATCTGCTGGCTCCTCCAGAAGGATACGAGGATCTGCACTGCTATTTCAGAGCAGCCTCAGTCAGATCTCTCTGAGACCTTGGAGATTTTCCATCTTCAAGAAACCCAATCAAGTCCTCATTCTCACTCTGAGGACCTTAAGCACTGATAAAATGATTTTTTAAAATTCTTTTCTTTTCTTAATTTGTTCCATGGCTGAGTTGCACCACTGTTATGAAACCTCACCTTTAGTCCAGGCTGAAGCTGTCTGACTTTGACCAGGCATTAGATCTCATTCTGCACATCAACAAACCAGAACCACTCCAGTATCCTTTCACATGTAAACATCTACAGAATGCTCAAGGCACCTCAGATCCAGCTGTGACAGCTCAGTGAACTGAGATCTAGAAGCCCCATGCTTAGGCTTAGGCTTAGGCTCATTTTTGAGACTCTCCCTGAAAATTAGTACAGCGCATCCTTTCTCTTGAAGGAACACAACCAGGCTCTCTTGCAAGCCTTGGTGCAGCACAGAGAGACAAAAGTACTGCTGCTATAAACCCTTAGATACATCCAGAGGACACATTTGTCACAGAACTGAGCAGAGACCAGAGATTGGAAGCTTCATAAAGTTGGTGTGTTCACTATAGTGGAAATTAATGAACTGACACAGCTGACATTTTCAATTAGAATAAGTAAAGAAATACCTCAGCATTATTTTCACAGATCACACTCTTCCCACCTCCAGCAGATGGTTTCTACTAACCTTAGACTATTAATTGAAAAGGACCAGACTGATTTCCAACCAGACTGATTGAGGGTTGAGCAGGGCTGGCACAAAGGCGGTAAAGACAAGAAAAGGAACCAAGTCCAGACAACACTGCAACACCTTCCGCAGCCAGAACATGCACCAGCCAGTGATAACTTCACTGACTGTTCCAATTACCATATACTTTGGCATGGCTACTCTTATTCTGCCTGTTGCCCATATTAATCCTCTACTTCTGATATTTCTTCCTCTAATAGAGCAATAAACATTTCTTAACCCACTACCAAAGTAGCTCCTTAGGTCCCAGTTTAGATACTGTGGCAAGCGCTCAGGAGGAGCATATACGCATCCAAATGACATTAACAAACAATCTAGAAATTAAATTCGTGTGCTGATATAATTTGTGGTAGGATTCTGCAGTTTATTGGTGGCTTTAAGTTATCTTTTGCATCGGCAGCTACCCAGCTGTACTTCCTTGACCATCTCTCCCAGGGGACTTCTTGAAGTACAACTTGGTCCAATATGCCCTTAAAAGCAAGAAAATATCCTATTAACTGCTGCAGCTAGGCTTCTGGAAAACCAGTCAGAATAGCCTCGAGCCAAGAACACAAGGTTTTGCATGGATTTCCTTTACAGAGAGCAGATTTCCAAAGCTCTGCAGAGCTTGGGGACTAAACCTCTTGACCCCTGCTCCTAGTAGGGAAAGGAATCTTAACCCAAGTTGGACACAATGCAGGTTCTTGATGGTCATTCAGGGAGCAGTGCGAGCCTTTGATAACAATAATCATGTGTGTGCCAACAGGACCATGCACATGCTGAAACACTGTGCATGCTCAAATACCTTGCTGAATCAGGGCCACAGTAAATGCATTCTTTTCATAGAAACATTTTTCCGTGGACCTGATCCAAAGCCCACTGAGGTCAGCAAGAGTCTTTCACTTCAATAGGATTTGGATCAGACCCTGTGAGCATTTCCAACTAAAACCAGCACTGGAATTTTTGCATGCCCTTGCATTGAAACAATTTGAGTCTAGTTCATTGTAAACCCTAAACTCAAATACTCCTCACCTCTGGGAAAGCTAGGAACACAAGCTGAATCTTTGCTTTCAAAGGCCAATTCAAAAAAGATTCCAACTCCAACAAGCATAAGCCTTCAGAACATTCATACCTGAATGAGGGGCTTAATTTAAAAAGAGCTCAAATATCTCTGAGGAAGAAAGGTTCATTAGATCTTTCATATAGTACTGCAGGTTAAGTATAAAAATAATAATTAAAGACTAGCTGAAAAGGCATCTGCTGAGGAATGTGTTTGAGGGTCTTCCTACAAAGATAAGGATTCTATTTCCTAATAGCTATATAAATCCATAAAGACGTATCTATGATTTCACTGATGGATCATCACTGAAAAAAAAGAGAGAAATCATAAAAGCATTCCACCTGTATTGCTGGCAGATGGCTTATAAATGTCACACAGACTTAGACCTACTACTGGCTCATACAAGAGGTATTAAATAAACTGCTGAACATCTGCTGGTAAATACACAGCAAACAAGAATGCAACTCAGAGCCAAACATCTGGCAAGTGTGGGCCACATCTCTGCTCATAAACTAAGCAATGTTTTCTGCTAATCATTAACAGAGTTATTGATTTTAGAAGTGTATCACACAGCTATAATTTTGTCAGAGAGTAGACCACATAAGTTGTTCTTTTTCTGGTTGTTTCATTTTGTCTTATTCCAAAAGTCCGTAAATTGATGAGCGGGACAAAAATTATAATTGACATCATCTGTGGGAAATATTTCATAAAACAACAGGCCCAGATGTAGGATTAAAGCCATGTGGTAGTAAAATACCACACTGAAAAAAGTCCAGGTTCCATGATTTCTTATGAAAACAGATGTGCTATTACTCCACTCTACTTGTTTTTCAATGTTTTTTACTCCAAATAATTCTCTTTTTTTCCCCTCTTCTTTTTTTTTTTTTTTTCCACAATTGCACTAGGGAGAGATCATAAATTGATTGCAGATGGCAACTTGTACTTCAAAATCCTAACTGTCACAATCTTTGAAACAAAAATAAATGAAACATTTTGTGAAATTATATTGAGCCATGTTGAAAGTAATGAAGATTATACAAACATATGTCTTTTTGTCATTTATACAGCACCTTCAGGCATGACAACCAGATCTACTAGACAATACTTCTCTCCCTGGGAAGTAGTTATTTTCTAAGTGCAGGATGTACCGAAATATGAAGTTAACCTATAGCCTAAGCACTCCTTTATCCAAGCCTCAAGATGGCTGGAACCTCCTGCAACACAGAGCCAGGAATGCACGTCCTCAATTCCCTCACATACAAAGAGGCAACATGGAAACAAGAGAGGACAGTTCCATGCATCCTGCTTTGTAGATCATTTCATACTGAGTACATTCTTGACAAACACATTGTATAAGAGATCTGTGAAAGACAGAGGCTTCTATGGTTTGAATCCTAATTTGTCAGTGCTGTGCAGAATGGCAAACAACTGTACTTCTTCCTAAATGACTTAGTAACATATGGAGCCCATTATGATGCTGCTAATTACAATTCATTAAGTTCTGAATTTATGCAGTTTCACAATGGAGTCAGAGATTTTCCATTTTCCAGTTATCAGAGATTTTGTAAGACAATAAAATAAAGGTCTAAGTAGACTCCCACCCTGTCACAGTAATGTCTTCATGTAAAAGCCATTTTTTCATAGAACCGATGGGATTTGATGCTGATTAAAAAGGGACTGATTGAGGTGCCTAAGGTTAGGATTCCCAGAGAAAGAAAGGGGAGGAAAAACCCAGATACTCCTTTGGGAAAGGAGATGTTCATGTCCCAGTATACTTCGGGGGAAGTTGTGAAGGAAATAGGAACATTGCTCAGTTAAAGTGTAGCCCCTTTCTTGACTCACATAAAGGAAGACTAAACCAACAGTAGTGGGTAATGGGAAGAGCCAGAATGAAGGATTTTTGGGGACCACAAAAACCACTAAAAAACCCCCCAAATGAGAAGAGGAGCAAAGCCAATGCCCACAAAAAGATGGGGGAATGGTCTGAGAAATAGCATTATTTCTTCTATTAATTCTTCATATCCAAGGGAGTTAAACAAGAATGCCTCCTTTATTTTTTCTCCCAGGCAAACCCTGCAGAGACGGGCAATCTTTGCCATCTGGCTCTGGAAACTCCACGTCCTTGCTGTGAAACCTTTACTCACAAGGCAGATCTTGGGGCATCTCTTCTTCAGTAGCAGCAAAACTTGGGCAACCCCTCACACACCAATCCAGAATTCCTTCTGCCAGAAACACCAGGAGTAGCAAGGCCTGGTTCAAGACAAGGAATGTACACTTGTATCTAATATGGTATCTAATATGATACACGAGAGTTTCCAGAGATAGAAGGGGTGGTTGAGGAAGAAGGGCTGGGATTGAACTGCTCAGTTAGCTGGAATTAAGGCTTTCGAGCAACAAGGGGAAGGCTTGGGGAAGTTCAAATCAGGGTCATTTGCTTTTTGTAACAGATGAGTCTGGAATCCAATGAAGCCTGGTACTCTGGAGCATGGAAATTCTCAGCCCCACTAAAGCCCCCGAGGAGGGACAGCAGTTTAGCACTCAATCTTCCTCCCTGAGGAGACACAGCTCGAATCCTTGTTCGGGAAAATCCACTCCTCGCACTGCCTGTTATTTTGGCCTGTAGGCTCAAGCCTTGTGTGCTGGATGAGAGGATTTCAGGCAAAAGAACAAAACTAGGGGCTGATGGAGAAAGACTGCAAGGCTTTGCAGGCCAGGTAAGTACAAGGACTGCAGCAAGAACTTTGCATGCAAAAATATTTATATGGGCATCTCTCCACGCTCTCTGTGACTCTATCAAACCTCTTCCTCATCTCCCAGCTTACTGGGAATGACATTGTGGATTTTAAGGAGCATCACTTCACACATCAAATAAGAAAATAATTACTTTGAATGCTCCTAAATACTTTGTTTCAACCCATCATGACCTGTGCATTCTGCCTTATGCCACCTCCCCTCCCACTCCTCTCCTAGGAGACTGCTTGACTTAACTCACTGTAAAAATGACCTTGAGCAGAATATTTACTGATTGTATGAAGTTTTGGGGGCATCAATGAATACTGAATGCATTAGTACTACTTTTCCTCTCTGCAGTTTGTGGTTCAAAACAGACAACCCATTCTTTCTCAATTTGCAGTTATTTCAAACTGAGGTTGGCATGTACCATTAACATTCAGAAGACATCTCCCCATTTGAAACCTATTTTCCAATTAAAAGAAAGGTCACTAAGAAAACACACATTTAATGCAATGCAGTGCCCAGATAAAACAAAATAAAGGGAGCACCTTTCTGAATATGTTTTTAAATCCAAGTCTTCCTTAAGGCTGGGACCTGTCATGCTTAACTTTCAGCAGTTTCCAAATCTGCAGAAAGAGTCAAATAGTATTTCTCTTACCTAATTATAATAAATCTCCCCTCTCCAACAAGACATAAATAAGTCCCATAAAATCTGCACCAGGGACATGATATTGTGAAAATCAGAATGTGACAGGATTTGTTTGGCAGGGTTTTGGGGGATTTTTTTTCCCAGTATTGTTTGGGCACTGTACTCTTAAGTTATTCTTATTTGGTCAGTGATACCACCTTGGTATCCCCTGAAAACCTGCATATCCTGACCAGTTGGTTACATCCATCACAGCAGCCCAAGAAATTAAACCAGAGTAGATCAGAGACTATGAAACCAGACATGATTCAGGAGGTCAGGAAAAGAACAGAAACAAAATTATCCATATGAACACAATGCAGAGCAGAGGAAAAGCCTAAATTAAGATCTTGATCAGCTGACTCCTGGCTCAGTTTTCTATGAGACAACTCCAAGAACTATCTCATGTTTTCCCATAATGGCTCAGGAGGCTGAAAAAGTTGCCCAAAGGAAAGTCTCATAGTGCTGCACACAGTCAGACACAAACCAGAAGAATGTCACATCTATTGATTTAGTTGGAATATTCAGAAATTTGAAGGCTGTATTGACTTTTTTTATGGCAGCAGTGTTATGCTTTCAAAACCTGCTGCTGTTTCTGAAAGAGCCAGCAACTTTTCCCATCCTTCCAGTCTTACTCTCACACACTGGAAAAAGAAAGGATGTGTTTTAGAGAGACTGAAAAGGTCAGAGAAACTGAAGGACAGTAAAAAAGGATGAAAATGGAAGTTTGTTCCTTACTCAAGATGTGACCTTCACCTGAAAGAGGCTGCATTTTTCAAGTCTCTGTTCATTTCCAGGGGTTTCCTTGTAGTATGTAAAAAGCCTAAAAATACCTTCATTTTTCAAAGAAAACTTTTCTGAGCTCACATTGGATGGGCAAATGTGGTCAATAAGCTGCTCCTGAACCCACAGTTCAAGGCCTTGCCTCAGCTGCTATTTCACTCCACAGCTTGCAACAAGGAGGGAGTGAGAAGAGGGCACCCGCCGGGTACTGCAATCAAGGTTCTGTTTCATCATCACTAAGCCTGCTGGTATTCCTGCCAGCAGTCAAAACCACCCCACTGAGCTGCTTGAAAAAGGGGTGGTCGGTGCTAGAAGAGGATTTCAAACATTTGAGATGGATGAAAGGAAGCCCATGGCCATTAAGCACTATTGGAGACACAATTGTTATTATTAACACCATCTGCAACGTGGACATTTTGGTCTTTGATGAAGGAAGGATGGAACTGGAGACCGCCAGCAGCTGCCTGGAGTGGGTGAACCAGGGAGGAAACATACCACAGTAGCAGCAGCCACAGAATTTGGGATCAATAGCAAGGAGGATGGATCTGAGCAGGATGTTGTTCACTGAGCAGCCATACGTGCTTTTGGGCATTGGAAGCTCTACGCACACTCCACTAGGAACAAGGGGAAGCAACAATTCTTTGAGATCTATTTCTGCTCTGAATTAAGTCCAGCCATTGTAACAAATCATGCAGAGATTTGTGTCTATCAGCAGCTAGTCAGAAGTCTCAACAGCAATTGGCAAGAGAAAGTGACATTAGCAGAATCTGCAGCGAGACAAGGCTCTAGCACTGAAAAATACATTCAATCCTACTTAAACATCCTGGTACCAACTGAGGAAGGCAAAAAACCAAAACAAGACACAACACTGCACGTGCAATTCACACCAAGGTTAGGCTGCACACAAAGGAGCACACAAACGCCCTGCCCTGTTTCAAGCCTTGGGAGCTCTCTTTTGCCACACAGCAGCCCCTGAACTGCAAACAGAAACGTGCATTTGCCCAAACTACAGCAGCCAGTGGTGGCAGGACAGGCAGCACAATCATCAGAACTAGCAGTGCTGCCGAACACTCCCGTCTCCACCCCTTTCCAATGCTAGCACTAACTGCATTACCTCTGGAAAAGGCCTAATTATGGCTGACCCCACCTTTTCCATCCTGACACTCGCCTCAGTAACACCCACAAGATGATGGTGCTGAGATATCAACCACAGCTCCCCACACGTTGCATTTCAATCCCCAGCCAATATCAGCCCTTAAAGCCTGTGGGAAGGCATGTGACCTGACTGATAGGGCAGCTGATAACACTTGATGTTAGAGTGCTGGTGGATGTTCTGGTGCCTGATTCCAGCCTGGAGAGACCTTCTCACTCTCCAGTAAAAGAGCAGGATGCAGCAAGATTTGCTGCAAGACCAAAGTGAATTAAATGCTATAGATGCTAAAAGACTATCAGTGTTTTTTCTTCAGAACTAGCTCCTGTGGGAAGGAAAAAGACCTGTTTGGAACAGGCTGAAGGATAGCAGTCAGTAGCAGAGAACTTATTTATACTTAATACCACTTTATCAGTCACTGCCATGAGATGTTTTTGCATTTTTATAAGCTGACAGCTTCACTTGTAGATCTTGGTATCAGAGGTGATTTACCCCACCCTTGCTGTTCATTCTCTTTAGATAGTGGATGATAGGCTGGACTGCACAAGTCTTGGAAAAAAACCTTCATAGGGCCACCATGACCTCCCCAAAAGAGCTAAAGATAAACAAGAGCCCCATATAAATAAGGTCTTGTTTTAGCTGGTCAGTCCTACAGGGGTCTTCCATGTCAAACGCCAGGGTTAGAAATGACCATGTAGCAAAGAAAAATCAGGAATTATAATTTTTTACATATGAGGAAAAAAAAAAGTGCATAATGTCTCAGTTTTGACATAGAACAAAACTTGTCGTTGGCAGGGGACCCATGTCATTTGTCAAACGAGTAATTTGTGTTCTTGTGTAACAACAGATGTTAATGGGAAGCACACTCATTGCTCCATCCCTGCTGGCCACCAGCAGTGCGTTTGCATCCAACCTCCAGCATCCCAGTCCTGCCCAGAGTCAAATCACCTGGGCTGAGCCCTCATTGTCTCCTCACCCCACTAAACTCCTTCCTTACATATGGACACTTCTCAGTTTGCTGTCTGGCAAATCAAATCCAGTTAAGTGACAGGGTCCTTGAGGCTGTTTCTAGGCTCATTTCTTTCATTAGCTCTTAAGAAATACCAAAGCCTGTGAAGCCATGCACTGGATGTCCTGCCAAGACTCCCTTGGTTTTGAGAGCCTCAGGCCCCTCTCAGAGGAAAACTCACATCAGTCTCATTGCCCACTGAATCTAACAAGACACTTCATGATTTAAATATCACCAGCAAAGTTTAATTAAATCTAGTCCACATTTTCCTGATCCAGAAAGTAGGAGGGAGCCATGCAAAGTGTAGTTTCTTGGCAGTAACTTGCAGAAATAATTCTCCACCCATTTCACCTGATGCACAGCCAGCCTTGAACAAGGGGGTGCAGGAACTTGGATGTCTAAACTCTCAGGAAAGGAGCCAGGGGTTTTCTCAAGTTCACTTTTCCCCATCACCCCCTCAGTTCAGCAGCACTGAGCCCATCAGCAGTAGCTACATGGGATCTGCTGACCTCCTGTACATTCCTGCTCAAGCAGCAACTTTTATTTCCCCACTATCAGGAGATCAGGCAAGAGAAATGCTTACTCTGTTGGGGTATCCCATATCCTCTCTAAAGTTTATCAATTGCACTAATTTTCATTTCCTAACAGAGCATAGTACAATTTAACATTTCACAGAGAGGTCAAAGCTTGTCAGCCCAACTCCATCTCAAGAAGATTTTAAGTGAGTGCTGAGGATTACATATTGTTCCATATGGAGATTCAAGCATTTCACAGAATCACAGAATGGGTAAGGTTGGAAGGGACCACAGTGGGCTATTGAACCTCCCTGTGTGCAGGATCAACAAAACCGCTGGCACAACAAATAGGTCAGCATTAGAAGACAGTAGTAAGAAGCAAAAGGATGTTTAATTCTGGTTTCTGACAGATTCTCCTTATAAATAACTACAGGAGATGAAAACCTCTTAAAAACTGCTAAGAGTAGAATAGTGACACTTAAACAATTCTTTGCATAGGAGCACACCAACCATGCCAAAGTAATTCATCTTGGAAATACAGCAATGGAATTTGCTGTTACATGAACATCAACTCAACAGTGAGACTTGGTGGCAGTGTTCCCAATACCCTTGCAGATCACATCCTTTTTTTCTGTGTAAATTCTGCCACGAAATGGTTTGCTTTTGCAAGGTGCATAGTCCTTCTATTCCACTTAAAACCAGGTCTAGTAGAGCACAGCAGATGAGAGAAGCCTTATTTGCAGAAAGAATTATTTTTTCTTCTCCCAGTTTCAAAACTTGCAGTTAAGCACTTCATTCAGCAAACTAATACAAACAACTTAAAAGGTTATTTATTGTTAACCAGCTAAGAACATTCCTGACCGACCCCTCATTAGCATTTTGCACCCCTTTTTCCTTAGTACATATCTGTTTTCAAATGATAAGTTATATATTTCTAATTTGCTGGCAAGCATTAGAATCCTTTTGCTTTGGTCTTGCCACCTATGTTAAGATCTACAAGACAAAAATATCATAACTGCTCACAATAAGTGTAGATCTAGACCACCTATAAAGCCATTAAAAAAACACAAAAAGCTGAAGAATTGTCCAGTGCTGGCCTACTGTGACTCTCTATTTGTATCAGAATCCTGTCAGGGTATCATTCACCCTTCTGGAATGCAGCTCATGGGATGCCTTCAGTGCCTGCAAAAGGTATCAGTCTTAAGTATTATTTGCAGTTTCTATGGACCATTGAAAGTTTGAACAGGCAGCTGGAGAAGCCTCTGGAGATGTTTCCTCTCTAGAGTTCTTTCTTTTGCTAAAATGTCAGCTTGCTTGCTTATTGTCCATCTGAAAAGTCACGATATTTTAATCAATGCTGGATAATTTCAAAACCAAAAGAGCTTACATTGAGTTGCATTGAGTTGCATTGAGTAACTATCACAGCAACAATACAGTACAGACAAACTTTGTGCTGTGGGAACTGTAAGAGTGTCTGGCAGCTTTCCACCTGCTGGCCACTCTCTCAACTCAGTCAAAGGAGAATGGACTCAGGATAACATCCAGGGTGACATGGGGCAGTATAAAGACGTTACTTTCCCCAGAGGGATTTCATGGAAGCAATCCTTTAGAGTCTTTAGAGCTGCTTGCCCCAAATCCTTAAAGCTGCAAAGTCCATCTGCCCTCCAGCGTCCAAGCAATGCTTTGCTAAAACAGCAGCTCCATCCCCAGACTGACAGATGCTGCTTGACTGAGAGGATGGTTCTTTAAAGGATCAGTGTTTACATACTGGGGTCCAAAATGTGGAGCTCTCTCTCCTCTCTGAGCTGTCTAGAGCAGCATTCCAATCCTGTCCAAGCATTCAATTTTTGTGATTGATTGTTTTGCAATGATTTTTTTTATTCCTTTTGGGACAGGAAGGTTTTTGTGGTTTTCCTTTTCTCTTTAAAAGCAAAAACCTACTGTTGATTACTTATTTTACTGTTGATTACTCTGCTTGCCAGAGTTAACTCTCTACAGTTGCTTGACTGAAACAACTCTGCACACACCTTGCTAATAGCCAGTGTGTGAAATACATTACAACTCGATTTTAAGTATCAATTCCCTACTTTGAATTTCTTTTACCCATTTTAAAATCATTTGGAGGAGAGCAACACTGAAGCACAGATGGCATCATTAAAAGTAAACATTGGCCAGGATACAGTACAAATACCATATTGTGGCATCTGCTCTAAATTTAGAGTACACCACAGTCAAGTCAATAGCAGGGGTTGATATTGGTTTACCTTTTAATGAAGATCCACAATATTAGTAAAAAAACTGGCAGAGCAACATGTGAGACTCTTAGTTTGTGGGTATGGTATTGCTTCTTGAATGCTAACTATCTGGCCCAGGCTCAAAATTAACTTTTAAGCACAGTCTGGATGCATGATTCTCCAGATCCCAGTCCTCCCAAGCCAAAAGGGAGGCAGCATTAGTCAATTTATTAAGCTGGTGACAGCTCCTCTGCACACTGATCTGCACCAGCAGTGGCTCTGAGTAGCCCTTAGCTTTTCCCAAGAGGAACAATGAGCCGGCATTTAATGTCTACATCCTCCTCTGTCCCAGGGTTTGATAACTGTGGAAGCAGCAAAAGGCACAGCAGTGCCTTAAAACAATCCCACATCTAAGATAATAAGAATTTTAAGCACAGAAGAGATTTAAGAATGCTGCTTCTGGGGGATTGGGGAGAAATAAATCACCAGATCTTACATTTCTAATGTATTCCTGAAATGCAACCCATCCTGAAGTCCTGCCTCTGTGAATACCTTAGGGTGCACTGCAGATCTCAGCAGTTTTTGAAAGAACCCTTTTTGCCTTCTTTGCTGGTAAGGGTACAATTTTCAGAGCCTCATGGAGAACCACACGTGCCAACTCCCAAGATAATCCCAGCAGGAACCCTCTAGCCTATTGCTTTATGCAGATTTGCACCTTTCTCCCCAGGGGAGAAAGGGCTCCACTGTAAGGGCCAACAGCCCAGTGGTATCAGCTTAGCTCCTTGCCAACAAAGCCAAAAGAAAAGCACAAGAGATATCTGTGATCCCTACACTGATGATGCCTTTCCCTTCTGATGGCATGGCCTCCAGACACAGGTCTTCTGCTTCCATGCACTAGGGCTCATCTTCTCACTGCAAATACTTCATGATTTACAAGGGCAGTGGCAGAAAGCAAGCATTTTCTGTTTGTGTACACAACTAACCATCAATTTGACTTCTGGCCATGTACAAAATATTGCTGCTTTACTACCCTCAATCAACACAAAATAAAATGTCTACAGAGAAATTGCTATTCATAGCAAAACAGGAGTTGCCACCTAAGACTTTCTGTTGGACTAAACAGCCAGTCCATTATTTTCTGCTTCATAACTATTCCTTGAGCATTTCAACTGCTCTGTTAGACAGCTCTTCAGGGATTAAGGAGTAATGTTTCATTTTTCACTGATCCTTAACAAAATACAGCAAAAATATCTACAATATAACAGAAAGGGTGTTGTCATTGTTCCAAGCATATTATATTTTAGACTAGCTGAATAACCTTTTGGGAGCCAGAATGCTGATTCACACATAAAATGTTACATTCTCTTATCCATTAAGCCACATTTATGCAGACATGCATTCCCTGTTTTGGACTGGGGTTTGCTCATCTGTAAAGAAAGGGACTTTATTCTCAACTGGGGGTAAGATGAGCTAAGAATCTCATAATATATTTCTTCCCATTACAGTTGGCTGGGCCATTGAGTACCTCAGTTACATGACCTACAGCATTAGGTAAAGCTATACTGAGTCTCACCCACTCCCTCCCATTGTTTGGCACTAATAGCATGCGAGAACTCCAAGTGGAATTATGTTCCTTCTTTTCCTCCCATGGGGCTTTACAGTCTCATCTGGTTTCAGCAGCAAATATTTCTTAATAAAATGCTGCTGCAGCAGAAGAGGGAGACCTGGGGCAGGGAATGAAAATTACCCAGTAGTTCAGATCACCATCTTCCCTCCTTGATCTGGTTGACCAGGGGGGTCACACCACCTTCAATTTCACTTGCTCACAGCCAGACTGCAGTCCCAGCTTCTGTTACTCATCTATCAGAGCACTGCTGCAAAGGCATTGCTACATCAGTTATCCTTTGGGTACATAATCAGACTGGACCAAGTCCCAAAATCTATTAAAAAAGTTTCAGGTTCTTCCTCACCATTTCTTACTAACCAGCACATTTTTGAAAAGTATTTCATTAGGAACAGCCATTAGGCTGCTGGTCTTTTGAAAATCTGCTCTGAGTCACTTAAAATCTAATTATCAGTGGTATTTAAATCATCGTCATTAAGGGAACCAAAGACGTTTTCTGTAAAGATTCATTTTTGCCTCCAGATTTGTTTCATCAAGCAGGCAGAGGATGTCAAGATCTCCACAAAAGCAGATCATGGAAAAAAAGCAAGTCTCATACTGAGCTGCAGAACATCAGAAAACACTTAAAGATGTTAAGGCTCAAATAATTATCTAGCAAAAGCTTTAACATAATTTGTGTCACCACACTTAAATCTAAGAAAAATTTCAAGGGCCTCAAATATTTAAGATGCATTTGCCAGAGTGCTGGAATGGGGATAAAACTCTCAGGGAAGAGAATAAGCGGTCCAGTCACCAAGCCAAGGCAAACTCCACCAGGGGAAAAAAGTTTAAGTCACATATTCAGGCTTAAGTACATGCTAAAAAAAAAAAAAAATCAACAGATCAGGACACTCTTTGCCTGTGTTGCCACCAATCTTCCCATGCATTTCAAAACTAATGTGAATTTCTGGTCAGAACAACAAAAACTTAGTATTAGCCTCACACTATGGTGTAGGTATTTGCATTTCACAAATGCAGAATAAATTCCCACTAACGGAGCCCTCACTGCAGTTCATAACCCAGGGGACTCCTGCAGATGTTGATCCTGTTGTAATGAAAGTCAAGATGGGAGCTTTGCCGTTGGTTTCAAGCAGCTCTGGATCAAGTCAATTGAACTTCTGCAGGGTTTGAGGCTGTGCATGTCCTGAACTGCCTGGGGAGATGAAAGCCAGCCAGGACCAGCACTGCCACCTCTAATTATCCTGAGTAGTACCATTCCCTAGGAATCATCCACCCTTTGGCAGCAGGGCAGACAGATCACTTTTGGCTCAACCCAGCCCTTTTTAGGGGCAAATTGTCTCATGATCACTCTCTACTCAGGACAGACTTTCATCCTCCCTTTGGGTTTGGTAGCAAGACATCCACCCTCTCCCAGACCTTATGGGAATCACTAAATCATTTTCTTCATCTGGGGCAGTCTTGACACCCTTCTCCCCATCAAATCCCCCTGCAAGTGACCTTTTCCACTCTTCCAACATGAAGGATAAAGGAAACTGAGACTAGCACATGTAAGAGAATAGACCCTCAAACCAAAAAAGCTATGCAGGTTTCATTCTGGAGAAGTGACTCTGAAATTCCATGGTTATTGTTGTGTAAATGTTGTCACCTCAAAAATGCTCTCAAGGGAAAGAGCAAGATATAGACAGAAAAATCCAGCAATTTGACTCCAGCTGGTGCTACACAGGCACACTTACTCCAAGGTCAGATTCAGCACTGACAGAAGCTGGAAGAGCCTCTGGCTATTACAGTTATTAAAGCTGAGGGACAAATGCCCCCCTTCCTCTGGCAAGAAGAGGTGTCCTGTTTTGTTTCCCAGAGCTGAGGAAAACTTGTACCTGCTCAGATCCATGCAGTGTCAGAACTTTAGGGCATGGGCTCAAAATGAAATCTCCGTTCTCTTCCCATTTGTCCAGGGTCTGACACAAAGCCTGAATCATTTGGGATACAGCTCCTCAAGCAACAAGGAAACAGGTTGGAAAAAGCCCTTTTACTACAAAAGATATTGGAACTGAACCTGGCCAGACCACTGAACACTGCTCAGCTGCAGTTTTCTCATGGTGATACCAGAGCTCCTACTCAAAGGCAAAAACTCCTCTCGTTATTGCAGTTCTAATCAGCAGGAACGTGATCAGTTCCTTTCCCAGCATGAGCTGTCTCTCCCCGCATCTGCTGCTCCTCCCAGCCCCCAGTGAAAGAGAGAAAAAAGGAAAAATAGTTTATTAAAGAAAACCCAAAGCCGTGCAACTGCTGTTTTAGCCCCACTGAAGGAGCTTTTGTCTAGTTTTACAGGGCCTAACATGTGTTCGATCAAGATCAATTTCTGAGAAGATCTAGATGGAAAACAATCAGGTGTTATCAACAGTATCACTGGAGCAACATCAAAGCCTTGCCTTAGAGCATGAGCCTTGATGCACCCCAGCTGCTCCAGACAGAGTCCAAGGAAAAAACTCCAGGATCTGACAGAGGTTGTGAGACACCTTGTAAAGATGGAGAAAATTAGCCAAGCAGGTGCCTGGTGTGGAATGCTTCTACAAACTCCTGCCTCAGCACTGAGATATGTAAAAACAATAGAAATAAGGAAAAAAAACCCAATTTTTTTTAAAAAGTAAGTATGCATTCTGTAAAAAATACTTTTCTTAAAACTGAAATAGCCACAACCAAGGGTTCTGGAGATGATTTGTCCCACAGCTGTTTGTAAAGAAGTGTTCCACATGGATTCTGGCACTAATCCCTGCTGGACACAGGATTATGCCCATGGTTGGAGCTGGTTTAGAAGAAACACAGACCTGCTGCAATGACTCAGAGGAAACTTGTAGAAATTGAAACTGCTCATGAACTAGGACTTCATGCAGAGGTCACAGGCCCTACTAATTAGATACAGCCACAATTAACACTGCCCTGACTGTTGTCAAGCTCTAAGACTCCGTTTGACAGCAGGGCTGTCCCAGTCCTGCTCCCATCTCTGAGCAGCCCGGGTTGCCTCACACTTTATGTCACTGCTCTGCCCAGAGACAGAGGTAAATGGGTAGGGACACTGAGGCATCAGACAGCTCTAAAACCACTCTAATGGCTTGGTGGCCACATGCAGAAAAAAAACCGCGGCTGTTATTTCTCATGCCTCTTCTTGGGCATGGGAAACCTGGGTGTGGAAAAGGTTAAAAATGTGGTTTGGCATTCTGCTGATAGCCCAGGAGATCCATCCTAAGTATGGAGGGAAACTTCCAACTAACGCTCAAGGCCCACTTAGCGATAAGACGTCCTTTGGAGCTAAGCAACACATCTCATTCTGCCATGTGTCGCCCATCTGAGCAGCTTAGGCTACACAGCAGATTTAATCAGTTCCAGCTGGGACATTTCCTGTCTACCCACAAGCTGCATTAACCCCTTCTTTCTTTCTCCTATGCAGAGGATCTTAGAATATAAATAGCTCTCCCAAGCATCTCACAAACAACGTTACCACATGTTCCTATGACTTTGAATGTTCCAGGATCACTCATGGCTCATGTAGCACAGGTTTAACCCTGGCACTCCATAAAACTGGGCAACTAGAGGTGTCTGATCCAAGATGAAGTGGACTTGAAAAGGATCTTCCCTGCAAATCACTTACCTACTAGGCATTTCTTCTTAAAGATCGCCTTCTTTCTCTGGGTTTATATCCAAGTATGTTTTTTGAATTAGATCTGTCCCTTTTTGTCTCTAAGATACATCCCCAACAACAGAACCAGCCTATCTTAGTCAGGAAACTGTACCCTTCACCCACATCTGCTTCATGTTTCTAGGGCCCAGTACTCCAACAATGTTTGCAAGACAGGCCACCAGAGGAGGAGGCATACACTTCCTGTGATAACTAGCCAAAAAACAAGTCAGGGCATAACCATCTCTCTGCTCCCAAGGCACATCTTAAAGCTGGCATCCCTATGAAGCTGGTCCAGACAAATCACACAGAGAATTCACAGGACAGGTATCCAAATGGAGCAGCACACCACTTTTCCCAAAGTCAATATATCTTAGGAGCCCATCTGGCTTCAAGACTAATATTAACAAGCTGTGTGCCACACACTCCGACCTCCCTATGACCACTAATTCCTTCCTATTCTTATTACCCACTCTTCCCAACACCTATTTGCCAGATTTCCCCCAAGCTGACAGGATATAGAGAAGAGGCAATCAGCTCCAGCTGAGGTGCCTTCTGCTTCCTAAAGCCTGCCTTGGCTACCCTGGTATTTTTCCCAGGGTTTGTGCACATACTGAGGCTGCACAAACCCCATGACGCATTCCGACATCTCCGGCGGCTCCGCAGCCGTGCCGACATCCCAGAGCCTGTAGAGGACCGCATTTTAAAATAAACACAACTTTGCTTACACGGTATCCTGATCTTTCACCAAGGGCTAGGGCTCTGCCCAGGAGGCAGACACATAGACTCAGCTGGGCAGAGAGATGGGCTTGTGGTTGAGGCCCTGGTCTGGGCGTTGACATAGCTGGGACTAGACACTGCCATCTTCCTCCATGACCTTGGACAAGTTGCTGGTTCCTCTGAGCCTCAGCTTTCTCCTCTTCAAACTGTGATGCAGATCTCTTGGTGCATTTTCCTGTAGGGACTGACCAGGAATTTAAGTCAAAATGGGACTTTAAATTGCATTTTAACCACAGCTCCCAACTTTTAAGCTGGTACTAACTCACATAGATCCTCTGACCTAGACATTATAACTTAGATGGATGACATTGCTGCTAGAAGGGAATCTGCCTTGGATGACAGGACTAGAGTTCCAAATTAAATTAATGAATTATGTGGCAAAAAACAATATCCAAGAAAATTCAGTAAGTGCAACATCTTTGCACTGAAGTGGGAATATTAATTTATGGCTAGATGAAGAGGTAAGGACTGTGTAAAAGTGCTGGCTGCATGAAAGGAACCAGGTTTTTGAATAAATAAAGCCTTAACCACCATCCTGGAACACATAACCAGGAGTAAAAACTGTGAGGCATATGAAGTGCCCACTTCATTCAGCTTTTGCAAGACCTCAGCTGAATAATTACGCCCTGATTTAGACCATTTACAGAAATTCCAGAGAAGAGTCATGGGAACGGTTCAGAAATCATGAGCTGCCAAAAAAGACTGCAAAACTGGGGTTGCTTAAAGAGAAGATAAATGGGCTACTGAAAAAAGGGGAAAGAATTAATCCATGGTGGTAAGAACAAATAGAAATATGATTAAGTTACACATATTCAGGAAAACATTGGAAGTAAAGGAGTAGTGAAGCACATGAATGTTTTTCTTGGATAGAACATCCACCATTAGGAGAATTAAGGACAGGTTAAAAGAAAACCTGTAAGGAGTGACATCGTTTGGTTTGATCCTGCTCACAGTCAGAAGATGCCCTAGAAGAACTGCACCTCTCAGCTGCATTTTTTTATTATTCTTTCATTTCTGAAGGGATTGGTCACCTATGGAGTTCAACATGGACACATGCATAAAATGCATGTACCTGAAACCTCTCAGGGTTTGAGTTTTCCTCAAGTCTGATTCCAGACCCTCAGGTCTGAGGAAGAGTTTCACCACAAGCATGTTTAAGATGGGTGTTTTATTGTTATGTTATATCTTCCAGCCAGTTATTTTAAAATGTTTGAAAAAGCAGATTTTGCCTTTCAAGTACCCTTGGTCAGCAAGACGTGTATGTAATATAAGAGAATTTGAGGTATCCATCATACGCACTGGTGTGTCCAGCACCTTTATTTTCTAAGGTCAAATTAAATGTTTTGCCTTAGTGACCATGGTAAAAAAACACTGCAGAAACTGAGTTTCATTCAGAACTGGCTGATAAATCCGTAGAAGGAGACACTGATTAGTGATTTTGTAACACCTTTAACAGAAGTTTTCTGAAAAATCAAAATTTTGGTTTTTTCAGGAAAACCCAAGTCCTAGAACACAGAGGTTGGAGAATTTAATCATGTTACCAACACTGAAAGACTGCAACTCAAAAAACAAGAGACTCTACATAGTTGGATCCAAGGAGCCAAGTCTGAATGAAAAGCTTGAAATTTCTTAAGAATTTCTTAATTATCAGTCATTGATCTGAATATACAAAAATACTTGCTAGGTTTCAATACATAATGAGTCCCCTAGGTGAGACTTTTGAAAGATAAATACATAAATAACCATTGCCCTGCTACTAAATTAGTGCAAGAGGAATATCTCCACAGTTTTATGTCAGGGAAGTATTTTTCAAGTACCAAACCCAACAACTGCTCTCATTCATCAAGTGGGGGAAAACAGGGACAAATGTCATTAATTGTGCACTGCTAAGCTGCAAGTTCAGTGCCATGGAATAAAACCTGTCAAGGCAGGTATGTTATAGAGGCAGAGAAGAGATGGTTGCCTCTGCAAATACTTGGGGCAGGTGTATTTATAAAGAGACAAACCACTGGTTCCACATCCCCATGTCTGGATTAATGTAACTGCAGACAATCATTCTACAGCCTGGAGAAAAGTTGAGTGGGGGGCTGAAAATCTAGTTATTGCTCATATGGAGCTTATATTCTTCCTATCAATGATCTGGTTATTACTCTACCCACTCTTACATTTAGACACTCTCACACATTTTAGGAAACTATTGGAGAAATTGCTAGATTGTGCCAGAACAGCACATGATCTTTGAGCAAGTGCTGAGAACATGTCTGCCTGCACAAGGTGCTTGGAACAACTGAGTAAAACCTGTGACAAGCCAGCATGAAAGAGAGTGGGTGTGGAATGTTCCCTCTTCCACCAAGAGTCTTGCGCACAAATACTGAGAAATGAACTCTCACTCTTAACAGGCACAATCTCATTGCTGAACAACCGCTGCTCTCTCACTGTAACACTCACAGCTTCCTCCTCTGCTCTAGCCTCATCCATAGTTTCTAGACTCCCCAAGCAAGAGGAGAAACCCTCCCTTCATACCCCCTGCAAGACCCAGCAGCTGCAGAGAAAGCATTTCCTGCGCTGCTGCTGTTGAACCCAGACTGCAGCAGGGTCACCTCACTGCACAAGCTCTGCCTCAGCATCTTAGCCAGTTTCCACATCAGTTCAGTAGCTTTTGGGAGAGCACTGTGCTTCTACTGAAACAGGAGAACCAAGAAGATACTTTGGCTTCATTATGGATGTCACTGTGAAGATTCCACAAGGAAACCAGAACAAAACTGAACCACACACCAATGCATCTTGACAGCTGCAGCTGAATCAAGAGAGAGCAGTCATATTCGTAGAGCACCAGCAAGGTGATTTCTAGAGGTAGGAAAGAAACAGCCCTTTTAGATCCCAGTAGAGGATAAAGTGCATATCTGGGAAGCAAGCAGAAAGTCAGAAACACAATGGAAGAAGCATAATTCCCAAAGTAAACTAAGGAAAAAGGAGCTCTTTCTCAGGGCATCATAAATGACCACCCCTCTGCTCTGCTGCTTTCCTTCCCCATTTGAAAGAAACAAACATTTTAAAGTTTCAAAGTGCAAACCAACCCTGGAATTGAAGAGGGGTCTAGGGTGCAAAGACTTGGATCAGGACTCCTCTCAGTACAGAAGTTCAGGCAAGCTTGAACATTTGGGGATCATTGTTATTTATCTGTTTTTTCATTGCCCTGATTTTCAATTCCCTGGAAGGTGAAGAGAGCTGTAGCTATTTCTGGTTCTAACTATATGACTTAGTTCTCAGAAAAAGAGGAAAGTTTTTGGAAAAGGACAGTGCAAAGCTGCATCTGCTGGGCTGTAAAATGCCTCTAGCCATTTATATGGGTTATACACAAATATTTACTGTGTTTTCAATCAAAAACAAATATTTACTACTCTAATTACAGCAGTACTTGGCAAACATGCTAATCTGCAAGTAGAGAGCATCTTCTTAAGGAAATACATCCTCATCCACTGAAGTTAAGGGGGGAAAAGAAAAGCCTCTCCTGTGAAGACAGGCTGAGAGAGTGAAGAGTTGTTCAGTCTGGAGAAGGCTCTGGAGAGACCTTAGAATGTCTCCAGTGCCTAAAGGGGCTACAAGGGAGCTGGAGAGGGACTTTTGACAAGGGCATGGAGTGACAGGACAAGGAAGAGCTGCTTCAAACTGAGACAGGGTAGGTTTAAATTAGATATTAGGGAGAAATGCTTCCTCATTAGGGTGGTGAGACACTGACACAAGTTGCCCAGAGCAGCTGCAGCTGCCCCATCCCTGGACATGTTCAAGGCCAGGCTGGACAAGGCCTGGAACAACCTGGTCCAGTGGGATATATCCCTGCCCAAGGCAGGAGGGTCAAAACTGGATGATCTTTAAGGTCTCTTCCAGTCCAAACCATTCTGTGACTTCATGAATAAGGGATGATTTTTAAATTTCATTTCCATGCCTGAATGTCAACCAACTCAAACAGAATAGGATCTGTTTTGTGCGTGCTGAAATGCAACTTCGACGTCATGTCATGAACTGATGGAAAGTTTTGCTTTCCCACTCTGTTCTCTATGGCTGAGGGTGCAGTAGCTTCCAAGACATCAATGTATTAGAGAGGAAATCCCCACATGTTTTAATAACCCACAGCTACAAAACTTAAGTCGAAATGGCAAGTGCTGTGATCCTTAATTGACCACGGCAGATTTGGAAAGCTGAAGGAAGCCCTACAACAGTTAGACTGAACTAAAAAAGTTCAGCAGTCATTTTTGTTCTAGCTAATATTTCAATACAGAGGAAAAACCGGAGAACTCCTCCACTTACAACATCTAACAAGTTTTGGTTATGGATGACTAAACTATTGATTCCTACTCTGGAATACTTCATAACAATGTCTTTAAATATTCAATAAACAGTAAGGTTTAATTTAAAATGATCAGTCCTACATAAGTAATGGTGCACAAAATGGAAGGTTATAAAAGATAACTGCCTATACATATTCATAGTCATGCAGCAGATGAAAAAGTAAATAAAGAGTGTTCAGCAACATATACAGACAGGTCCCTGATCATCTTAGTCCTTATATTTTTGGGACACATTGAGGTCTTAAGGCTATGAGAGCCTCCATTAAATCCTTTAGAAGAGTGACCTGGGCTCCCCAAATAAATCTGAGTCAACCCTGAATTCAGGCACATATCAACCTAATCAATATTTTTTCCATTTGGTGTGCCCACAGCACACTATCCATCACCACTAATGGAACTGCACATAGAGGTTTGAGGTTAGCCTTAGATTTCTTCCTTCCTTCATCTTACCATAGAAATCTCAAAAAACCTGAGCAGAGAGAAGGGGAGGGCATTGCTCACTTTGAATCATTCGTTACCATAAACCTGATGACTTGGACTCCAGTTTGGGACAAGTGTGTCATGAGACCTGTTGAAAAAAGGTTTGTTTCAAATAGACACACATCCATTTGGATGGTCCTTCTAGTTTTGTCTTTATTTTAGGTTTGGTTTGGCTCTCCTGGCACTTGTTATTTCACTTTTCAAAAAGAGCTGCCAAATGTGGACAGTGGGTGTGTCTTGTTGACATCTGGCGGTCCACACAGTATGTCCATTTTGCTGATTGTCAGGGCAATATGATTAAGACCTTAAAATCAAGGGAGATTTTAGCCTGTGACATGTGTTGAGCAGCAGCAATTAAGCCTCATTTCCGCAGTCAAGGATGATCACCCCCACCACTCTTCCCCAACCACGCTCCCCTCAGACCCCAGCTGTATCATTTGTCTGGGTCCTCCTTCACCCACCAAGATTACGCACAGCTCCAGCCACAGCAATACCAGCAACCAGACTGAGCTAAACCCAAGGTCCTTCCAGCCCACTACCATGTGTGCAGCCATGGCCAGG
Organism: Chaetops frenatus; assembly: GCA_013400775.1. Taxonomy (NCBI): domain Eukaryota; kingdom Metazoa; phylum Chordata; class Aves; order Passeriformes; family Picathartidae; genus Chaetops; species Chaetops frenatus. Next base: position 97,226 of record VZTR01004535.1, on the reverse strand, counting down.
AAACAGCTGTTTAGGAACAGAAACAAGGCAAGTGAATTACCCTCCTTGTGGTATAGTCTCCAAGTAATCAGCAGTTTAAGGAAATATTTCCTGATTTCCAGAAGTAGACTGTTCCCACAAGATTATGTGCATCCAAGGTTTGGTGTTCCTTCCCAGCCAACTGGCAGAGGTTGGATCTTCAATCTGTCAACTCTGAAACACTGCAGAATAGGCCAAATTCTCTGACAACAAAAAAATCAGTGACATTTCACCAGCATGAAAGATATTAATATTAAATGAGTTCTTTGGAGTCCTGTTTGGAAATGAAAGCATCCTAGGGCCCAGTTCTCATGTAGACAGAGGATCTTTAAATCATAATAGCAATAAGGAAAAGATTAGCAGCAATCCTGAATTTTATTTGGTTGCCCCTGAGGAGCCTTAGCCCAAGCTCGAGAGAGTTTTTGTTATGAATTTAAAAGCTAATAGATAACCCCCAAACATTAATCTCCTTTTAAGCACCACACATTGGACACAGTACTAAGAAAACCAAGGTTCAAATGTGAATATATAGAGGTGTTGCAACTAACTATCCACATTGATAAAGTGATTTACAGCCAAGCCATGAATACAGCCAAGCACTGCTATGAAGAGTGGCACACAGTAAAATGATATGGTGTGGTATAGTATTTATTCATCTTTCCAAGAATTATTTCAGTATAAATGACTTCAACGACTCAAAAAAATCCCTGCCAAAACAGTGTAACATATATCACACACCACACAGAGAGAAAGGGACCAAGGTATGGGATACTCTTATTAAAATCACTGAACACTTTAAGTAAGAAGGGACCTCTGGAAGTCATCTACTCCAACCTCCAGTTCAAAGCAGGTGTAATTAGACCAGGCTGCTCAGGGACATGTCTAGTTGAGTCTTGAACATTTTCAAGGCCAGAAATTCCACAAAATTCAAGTCATGATGTTAGAAAAATCATTCAATTTAAGTTGCAACTGTCAAACACCATTATTCCTCCATTACAGTGTGCACATTACATTACGACTTCCCACCATTTCTGTTTCTTATTGCTGTTCTGCTGAGACTCCAGAAAATTATTTGATTAAAAAATTCTTTGCAGAGGCCTCCCTCAGCTTCTGGAGCTGATATGACAGGGAAAAGGACAGGTCCCTACCTCAGCATTCGTTGCTTGAGCCAAAACATTTGTTAGAAAAAAGCATAAAATGAGACAGTATGTGTATACACATTTCTAGGAAAGGATTCAGAACTTCCTAATGGATTGCAGGTTTTGGAATACAGCACCACCACTCTGGAACAGCACAGGAAGAAGCAGGCAATAGCTACAAGACAGCCTGAAATTGCACTCCAACCCATCCGCAGCCTGGCTCACACCCCACACCAGAAGCTCCCCAGACCTCTACTGAGATGTTGTTATTGGACAAACCCTCCTTTGCCTTCAAGTAGATTCAGTGATTTGCAGGTAGAAATTATCTCCTGCTCCAATCAGAGGTTTGTAGGAATCCATCTTACCAGACCACGATGTTATTGTGATAAAAGCAAAACCAAAAAAAACCAAGTGAAGTCCATCAAAAAATCTGGAGTTCAGGGGTGGCCAAGATAAGTCATAAAGTGATACACTTTGGATAATAAACCAGCTTCTGGACCCATGTACACCCTGCTCAGTGTCCCTGCTGGTCCACAAAGGAACAGAATAACTTCAAAAAGTTCTGAGTTGGATGAACAATTTCTATCCCCCTGTCCTGCCCAAACCATAACGTGTTTCAAAAGGAGGGATTAACTGCATCAGGAATCATTCAGAGCAAGCAAAACAGCCCTAGAATTTTCATGGTCTTAGACAGTTGACTGCACAACATAATTCCTAACAATCCTTATTCTGTGTTCCTCATCATTCTGCAAGCTCCATTTGTTGTGAGGGAAGACTAAATACTAGTGGACAATATCAATTAAATGGAACGAAGAGAGGGAATACTCTATAACTCTAAAATGCCTCTCTCATTTTTCTCAAACTCCCACCCCTCACTCTTATAATGAAAGGAAGAGTATCCATGAAGCAGAAGCCAAAAATGAATTTAGCAATGTGCTACAGAGTTGCAACAAAAGTCAGGTGGAGGAGAAACATCCTCAGCTCAGTGTGTGAAATGCAGAGAAGGATTCGGGAGCTTTCCCAAGCACAGAGACAGGGAAGGCTATTCAGGTCATCAGTGCTACAGCCACCAGCATCACCAGTTTGATTACTCAGATTTTTACCCATCTCTTATTTCAGTCAATTTTTCTAACATGTGCCCCAAAGTCTTGCTCAGGTCACAGATTTCACAGAATATCCTGAGTTGGAAGGGACTTCCAATGATCACTGAGTCCAAGTTTAAGTGAACGGCTTGTACAGGGAGCAAGCAGAGATTGAACCCACAATAATCAGAGAGAAGGGACTTCTGCAAGGCAAAAAAAGATTTTTTATGGAATAATAATCCATTGGCCATCACTCTGTACATGATGATGGCAAGCCACAGTTAGTGCTCCAGGAATTAAGTGTATCTCAATTAACCTGGGTAACTAAAGAAAAATCGAGTTTTACATCCTAGAACAAAGGATTTCAAGATATTCTTTCTGGTCACTAACAACAGCATGTACCAGTATCTGTCTTAATTCTTCAAAGTGCAGCAGAAATGAAGGTCAGCCATTCAACACTTCCAAACTCATCTGGACCTATAAATGTCTGCAGATTTTGGTGAACTTGCTTAAAAAGCACGCCTAAATGATGTCACCTTTTCCCTGAACCTGCAATATCCCGGGATTTACAACATCCTCCTTGTACTGGAATCAAAGCACCAGTGCTCGTTCTGATAAAAGCTTGAACTTCACAGACATTACCCCAACAACGTGCCATCAGTTTAACAAAAGGCTCAAATATCGGACGGCATCACAAGACTCAGCCTCACGTTTCCTTCCCGCTCAGCTGCAGAGAGCACTCACTGATGAGCCACAGGCAGGGGGCACACAGAACCATTCGGAGCAGGCTGCCAGGTTCACCACGGCTCCGCAGGGGTTTTTTTACGGTTATTTATACACCTGCTCATAGACACATACATAAAATAAAGCCATCCAATGCCCATCATTCCTGCCAAGGGTCTTGCAGATTGTGGTATCATCCCAAACAAGTCTTGGGGCTCTAAGAGCCAACTCAGGCCCCCTAAGATTCACCCACCTTTCTGAATTACCTATAAATGCTGCATCAATTCCAGGAGCTGAAGTGGATCTCATCTGGGAGCCATTTGTAGACAGGTAACAGCAAGTGGGCTAATCAAGATTCCAGACTTCCAAAGGAGCATTTTCTTGAGAAAAAAGCAACCTCTCATCTCTCACCCAGCCCAAGCGAGCAGGTTTGGTTTCTCTCCTTGCTACTATCTTCCAGCTGCACCAGGCAGAGCTTTCCAGGCCTCATTCCTCTGCCTCTGAAGACTCCCTGGAGCATCACAGCTGTAACCACATTGCCAAGGCTTTCATTCTTATTCCTTGCTCTCAGTAGTCTCCTCTTTTCCAAGGGGAAAGAGCTCTGATACATCAGGAAACCTTGTGTAGAGCAGCTGAACTCCAGTCCTCGCTGCTTCCCCACACTCGTTCCTCTTCCTCGGGAGGCACCTTCACAGCAGCAGCTTTCATCCAGGCAGTATTCCTCAATTTAACATCATCACCCTATAAAAAGGTCTCTACCTCCAGCTCAGAAGTACTCCTGCTCATTCTTATAGAGCAGGATATTCCCAATTCAGCCTTTCCTCAGCTTACAGCTCTCCATAAAAGCAGTATCAGTACACTATTTACCAGCTTTTCTCTACAAGCCCAGCTCCTTCCTTGCTACAAAACCAAGTGCAGATGTGACCAACTGAGCAGGGCTGGCCACCCTTAAAAGGTGCAAACACCTCCCATGCCCTACCAGTGACTAGAGGGGATTTGCTTTCAGATTGCTCTAATAAAACAGCAATAAGGAGAAGGGGGGGAAAAATGTATTTGGGTATGTTTTAGGCAGCCTTCTGATTCACAAGAATCAAAGTTATTTTTAGAATGTTCTTGATTTGAAATTGAAAAGCTTCTTATTTAAGACCTGCAAAGGATCAAGAACAAACATAAACAGCTGAGGGGGAAATTAGGTAGAAATGAACAAGGTGTTTTTAATCACGTGGGAGTGGGCTGAAGTAGCCTGTTTTAGCACTTAATTAAGGAGTATCTTCTCCTTTCAATGTAAACTGTTACTATAGTATTTGCAAAGCAGATGGAGAAATCATGTGTTCCCTATTTATTGCACCAAGAGGTTTGATGGGTGGCATTGGAGGGTGCTAATCTGTGTGGCCTGGGATGCTAGTGCTGCTCATCAGCCTTTTCAGGGCAGGGATGTACCTCAGGGCCCCAGACAGTGACAGGAAGGAATTGTTGAAGTCATTTTGCCTCTTTCTAGGAGGTTTGGTCGCACTGAAAAGGTGTTGAAACGATTTTGTCACTCACAGAGTCCTTGCCCAGTTGAGAGGAGTGGCACAGCCATTACAGGCCGCCGTGAGGTCTCTTCCCAGCTCTGTCAGATGCAAAATCCAATCCTATCCCACTCAACAACAGCACAAGTAATAAAGGGGATGCTTGTGACTTTAAAGGATTCATTTCTGCTGGAAGGTAAAGCAGGGATGCAGAATTGTAATATATGTTTAATGATGGCACTCAAAACCAAGCTTAACTGGAGCTGAGAAGTCTTTTCATTGACTTCACGTGGCAAAATCAGGCTCATCCTTAGTTGAATTCCTTGTTTTCCCTTCAGATCCCTCGGCAGCCTTACAGCATTAGAATCATGTGTGTGGTAATATCTTTACCTGCACATGATCAATTTGTGCTGCCATTAAGGAAATGGAAATTATGAAAAGTGACAGAAGAAATTAGACTTCCTGCATGTTCCATCACACAAATCCTCTCACTAGCATTCTGTCCTCTTTCTGGATGAGAACAGACTTTCTCCTATAGATGCCTTTTCCCAAAAAGTAGCTCAAGCTGGCTGATCAGTGCTTAAAGCAGGACAAAATCTACGATTATCTGTATGACTTTTAAAGCTCAGGCTTTCAGGGGTCATGGCAACACAAATGCTACCTGTGAATACCATCGCCCTAAACCCAAGTAAGGAAAACATTCAAGGTTTTCAGTTTGCACAAACAGCCTTCCATCATCCTGGCAACTTCATTCCATCCGGAACATCCTGTCTTCATATTCCAGAAAATATGGAATGAGGGAAGACAGGAAATATTAAGAGTTCACGAATGAATTTTTGAAAGTTCTTTGCATCAGAATGGAAATAATTTTCCTTCCCACTCCTTTTTGCCCCCTTTACTACCACATGCTACAGTATTTTCCATTTCATGGCACTTTGTGTTTGAACTCTCGGTGAAAGTCAGGAAACATCATCCACCTAATTGTGAGCACCTGCACAGCTGCAGGTGTGAGGGGAAACACCTCATTGAGTGGGTCAAGGGACCCTCTGCTGATTTACAATATTAACACATGTCACATACAGAAAAAGCAGCCTGTGTTCATTGTTAATGCAGTGGTAGAGGGACATGTAAGAAATGCTACAAATGTGGCTATGGCTGCTTCATTTTTGAGAAAGAGGTTATCCTTAGTTTCAGGACTGTCTGGTCTACATCTTCAGCAAATTTCATCCTCTCTTTTGAAATCTTCCCCTTTTCTGCCTCGACCTAGGCTAAGGTGAGTGCATGGGACACACTGCACTGCCTTCAGCAGGACTGACCACGCACACCATGTGCTGCCTATAGTACATTTGCAGGGCTTTTTCTGTTTAACTTTTAAACTGGACTCATATGAGACTCTCCCCAGCCAGACACCTCATTAAAGCTGACAGATTTACAGTCCCCAGCTTGCAGTTTCTGGACTGTGGGTGGCCTTGGCCAACTTGCGAAATTTTGCATGCCACCATTTTCCAGTTGTAGAGTAGGAAGAAGAAGAATTCTCCTTACCTCCCATACACAGCCTTGCTGCTCAGAGTAAAGCACTAATATTTCAAAGAGGACTGGCCTTTTATGACATGCCCCTCCACTGATTGTAACAATGGAACCCCCAACCACAGCTGAGGCTCCTAATAAAAATAAATTAGTGCTGCTGTTGTAAAAACAAATAAATAACACTAGTAACTCCAGGAGAATTCTGTCAACACAGATGATGGGCAGGGCTGTCAGAGTATTTATTTACTACATTTCCAGAACTTTGCTGTTGACCTTTTACCTTCTAGAAACAGCCATGCTACAGAAACCTCCCTGAAGAACAGTCTCTGTCTCCTCACACAAACAGCTGAGAACCCTCCTGAGAGCTGCTAGTGAGATATATGCAGTCTGTCAGTGGTGAAGGAGTCGATTCAACCCCACGATTCAAACAAATGCACTTTAAGAGCATCTAATGTTTATATTGGCTTTGTGTCTGCAACGCTATTTTGAGAATGGTCTGCCTAAGTAATTTTTCTCATTTCCAGACTGAAAGGTACTTTAATGGGGCCATGCCTGCAATGGTTTAGTTCCTGTGTTGGGCTCCTTGCCGAGGCTTCCACCTGCCTGTTTAATGGCAGAGCTTTTCAACTGCTCTGCATGGGGTGATATCTGGACTTGAAGAACTCTGCAGTGATGGTGCTGCCTGGTATTGTGTGCTGCACCCTCATGTCCCCAGACTGGGAGCAATCAGAGCTAGGCAGAGCAGGGAAGGAGTAAGAAAAAAGCAATATTTACACAGTAAACTTTCCAAGCATTCAGGAGAGAATAGCTTGCAGATGTATCCGTTTAAACGACATTTACACTCCCATTGTTTCCTTTAACTTGGTGTTCATCTTACTCTGGGCTTCTTCAGATGAAAAAAACAATACTGCCGAGAGCTCTGTTCTTGGTGAGAAATAACACCTTTCCTCTCTCCTCTCAGATGTACTAAGTGCTAAAGGAAAAAAAAATCAGCATTGTGGAATTGTATGCTTGGTGGGGAGGTCTCCCTTAGATACATGAGCTTAAGTCAGTTGGGTCCTTTTCAGCCAGAAGACTTCAGGTACCTGATACAGGGGTTCAGAGCAGAGCTGGCACAGTATTTTAAATCACCCACTCCAAAGCTCCAGAGGAAAGGACAAAAGTAAGGAACCCTCAACACGATGTAATATTCAGGCCTATTTTCCCCTCAGCAAAGGCATACAGCTGAACCAAACCTTCCAGTATTTCTTTTATAAATTGGGACTCCAAGATTTCTGCGCTCTTTCCTTCCCCAGCAATCTTGGTCACACCTAATGCTCTAGGCTAGTCAATGAAAAACAGCATCTTACAAGTTCTGCTAGTTAGCAGACAAAACAAAAGCAATTAACTTCAATTGTTGACTGCTTGTATTTTGAATACCTCTGTGGGTAGGGGACATTGCAGTTAATTTAAGTCACATCACCCTGACAGTGGGCCAAGCACCAGGAACCAGCACTGCAGACAGCAGTAGCTCATTACTGGGAGCCAATGCTGGAGTCAAGGGCTGTTTTCTTCCACGGGTGCAGCCAGGAGGGCAAGGGGAAACCTCACCAGACACTTGCAGTTTTCTCTGTGATTTTAGTGCTTTTGCTCTACACAAATAACTCATATGTGAGGGCTGACAATCAGCCAGTGAAAATCAACACTTGAGCAAAGGTCACTGGGAAAACATAACGCTACCCTTTCCATAAATAATTAGGATGTTGTGCAGCCACTCAAAGTCCAGTCTATCACTCACCCAAGCCAAGGACTACAGAGACTTTTGCAGGCTTTGCAACACCCTTGCCATTTGTTCACATCTCCACAGCAAAATTCTATTTAATTTACCCAGTTGTCTCTTCCCAGATGCAATGATATTTTGGCATCCCACTCTGCAACATCTCTATTTTTGATTTTCTGTCTTGGAAATTGGCTTTGTGGTTGAACCACTTTTCTTTTTTTTTCACTTCCTATGATTGACATATGATCTGAGCTTGGCTAGAGGAAAGGGACATTCTGCATAACACATCATCAAGAGAAAACCTGCCCCAGACAAGGAATTTGTATGGACTTGGTCTGACTGGCAAAAAGGTCAGAATGAAAACATATGACATGTAGAGAAACAGCCCTATAAGATTAATGTGAAGGCAGGAGGAGAAATCAGATATCTATTGATGCAGTCCTCCATCTGTGGTACTTTGCACTCCTTGGGGCTTTGTTGGACTGACAATCTGTACACCAACCCCATCTGGAATATCCCGTCACCCCAGGGGTCACCTGGGTGCTGCCTTGCCCACAGAATGTGACAAGTCCCAGCCCACAGTCCTGCTCAGGCTCCAGCTGAAGAGTGTGAAAGAAGGGCTGAGGTGTCTCTTCCCATGGTGACACATGGCATCTGTATGTCCTGAGATGGAGGGTGAGTGATTCTGGTGATATTTCCAATAACCCAGCTCCTGATGCAGTCTGCTCCTCTTGGTGACATGTTGAAATCATTGCAGAATTACATCACAGGAATCCAGAAGTATTGATTAAGTATGTGTTGGTGCATGATTACAAACCAAAATATGACCAGGACCTGTAAAGTCATTCCTTTCACAGGCTTTTTATTACCCTAATTTAAAATCAGTACCACACCATATGGACCTGAATTACACAGTGCCAGTGAGGGAAGAATTGTGCCCTCTGAACCCAGCAGACCTAACCAGGACTCTCCAGGATTGCTTTTAGTACATTTTCTTTTCAGATTTGGAAAATAGCAAGTACCTGGTACAGAGAAAGCAATAATATGCTGAGAATCAAGTTAAATCATTCCTGTGAAGAATTTTCATAGCTATGTATTTAATAAGCATCAAGAGTGAAAGATCACACTGGATTCACCACAGATCACTATTCCTGCACACATGTGAGCTGCTGAAAGTACGGTGCACAACCCAACTCTCTAGCACAGCAGAAAACCAGCCCTACTTGGCTTACAAATTTTACAAATTCCAAATGTTATTTTTCACCAAAACCTTCTTCTTATTCTTTTTTTTTTCTTTTTAAACGAAGCTGTCATTCACTACAGGACTGAATGGAAATGATCAAACTGCAGTCACTGGAAAGACTTCTGTACATGTTGGATTGGATTCTACCGGAGCAGCTTGAAGCAAATGTTTTTATATACTTCCAGTGAGTTTATTTTCTTAGGGTGAATGAAAATAGAAACTTCTTGGAGCAGGGAATGGAGAAAATCAGCTTTCCATGGAAACCACAACTGAGAAGAATTTGATAACAGTTCAGAATAAGGAGCACTATGATATTTTTGTTTCACTAAAAACTTATCTTCCTTCAGAAATTTCTCACACCTTATATACTTAAAATTGGTTACCCACAGGTTGCCTTCATGTGAGTACTCTGAAATACTGATTTTAGCAGAGGTATTTTGATGTTTTACCAGCATCTTGGGAAATCAAGTCTGAGCTATTTTAGGCAGAAGTCAAACACTTTATTTCCAACGCCTCAAGAAATAACAGAGCAGCCAATTATTCCCCTCTCCCCCTTATAGCACATATGAAATTAGCAATATCACCCAATCACATGTCAAAGCCACAAAACCACTCTCTAAATAGGTTCAATACTTAGCCAGGACTGCAAGCATACCAGAATAAAGGAAGCCCAAGAGGAGCCATGCTATATCCAGGACTTTGCCTAGTGTCAATAATTCCATCATAATAATTACATACAGAAAACAGGCAGGTATCATGTGCTGTTGGCTGATGAGGAGTAAAAGATGTTTTGTGATGCTTCAAGGCTTGATGTAGAGGTTTTAGTGTTCTTTCCTAAACCTTAAACAGGCTTTCACCCTTCCCTTTAAGGCACACTACAGCATCATTGCTCAGTTCTTAACAATCTGTCCCTAACACAAGAAACAAGGAAGGAAACTGGACAATGATTGGACCAAACCCTTTTGTTTTCTTCCACTGAAGAGTTTCAAACATTTTGGGATTCCTTACTGAGAGGAGGCAAAGAGAGGACTCCAACTTGGCAGAAGAGAAGAGACATCAGCAGGAGCATGAAACAGTTGGGATTATTGGGATTGGCCAAAAAACCACTGTCATCAGATGAATGTGAGAAACCCCCAGTGTAGAGTGAAAATCTGAGAAATAAGAAAATGTCATTGAAATCAGTTTATTTTAAATAAATAAAATTTATTTTGCCTAAGACTGTAGAACACCTGGTGCAAATGCCTCAGTTTCTGTAACAACTGAGTTCTGCTCTCATAGACTCCCTTCAGGAAAGGAAAGTAAAACACCTACATGTCCAGTCACTCTCAAACTTTTCATTTGTTTCTCACTCAGAGGATCCAAATTGCCCAGGAAAGTGAGTCCCAAACAGATGGGGCCCATAATAGTGACTGGAATCCAAAGAGTAACAAATAAGAAAACACCCCAAAGAATTATTTCTCCTATTGAAAATTAAGCAGCAATTGCATCCTTATTATTCTGCAGGAAAAAAAAATTGATAGCCATGGAATTCCCACTAGGAAAAAAAATTACATCCAAATACATTTTTGGATGCCAGTATCCATCTGGGTAAATGAATTAATCCCTGCCATTGCTGAAGGTGAATAGCTCTGGGTGTCTTACAGCATCTCCATCACTAAAACCTGCTTTTCTAGCCAGACCTCATCACTCATAAAACAGTGCAGTATCAGAGCAGCCCCTGCAGTGCAATTCAGACACCATTCAGGTCCTGGTGGAGAGAATAAAACAGGAGAGACTTGGAACTATGCTTCCCATGGGACACCACCACAAAACAGATGCAGAGATTTATTTCTGTTGTAACAAAATCCCATTTTCTGATGTGGAAAGATTTGGTCTGGATTGTCTTTTCTGGCTTCATTTATTGTTTGAGCACAAAGCTACAGGAGGAATCACATTCATTTGTTTTAATGCAGCAGAAGCAAAAGGCAATGAACCACTGGTCTAGTTTCATTTCATCTGTTTAAGAAAACGTTTTGTATTGTCAGTACAGTATCAAGCCTTGATTTTTGCCAAGCTCATAACAAAATTTTAAACCAACAACACTTCTGTTTGGAAACAAGGTCAAAGGTGGGAATGACAGGCACGAAAAGACACATCCACAAAGTCAAGACCATGACTTGAAAAGCAAAATAATAAGTTAACAGCCCTGAAACCACAGCTCTCCATGACTTGTGCACAGTGTGTGGAAGGACAGACTGGTTTTGACTAAACTGCCTCACTCTGCCAAGGAGTTATTTCTCATGGAATCTCCTCAGAGCTTTTCAACCCACAAAAAAACTTCCATTCTATTATCTTTTCATTCAGATTTGGAACTGAGACAAACACCAGTTTGTCAGGTTTTCTTCAAGATGGAAATTCTGGGGAAAGTTGTTCAGCTCTTTTTGTCAGCTCTCATGGAAGATAAATGATTGTCTAAACTGAAGTATGCCAGGGCTTCTCAGCTTTGGCTGGGAGCAGCTTGAGGATTGTCCTCCTACCAGGCACTGTCACAAAGCACCTTTGTGACTTCTGCTGGACAGCTCCAGAGGGCCAGCAAGGAGAGAGGCAAAACTGGGAAAGGTGAAAACAGTGGTCTGTTCACTCCAGATCCACAGAGAGCCAATTCTGCTGCTGCTAACTGTGACAACACTGAGGGAATTCCTCTGTTTCCATGAGATCCTATAATGGTTGTGCAGCTTCCCTAGGGTCAGGCTGAATTCTGCAAACAAGCTATAAAAAGTTCAAGTTGTTCCATGCATGCAGTCACAGCCTTTGTAATCTCTTCTTTGTAATTTTATAGTAAACAATATGTTTTCTCAGTTATTTACCAACAGTTGCAGAAGCCGGTTCCCTGTGCTCCCCTGCCTGAAGATCAGGAGAGGTCATCACATATTTCTCACTAGAGATATTTCTCAGTAGAGTATGGATAATTATCCAACTTACATTTAGTACCTGCAGTCCCTTACTGCCTAGGAGATTTCATTCAGTCTCAAGATCACTAAAAGTATGAGGTTTTGCCCAAGAAGAAATTCCTAATGCTTTGGGCCACATTCGCTTTCCCTTCTGCCAGCAACTGTCTTTGAATTGTTACATTATTATCTCCACAAACTGAACTACACTTGTAGGACATTTCTAAAAGGAAAATATTCATCTTTTCTATTTTAGCTCCACCACAGTCAGAGGGGCACGGCCCAACATCCACAGCAGCAAATCCTGCAGAGGCTATTTGCAAGATGTATCCCTTCCATGCCAACACACAAACCCACATCCTGGACTCCTGGTGGACTGCTTCCTCATAATCTTCCCATTCCTACACCTAGTTCTGGGCTGCAGCTGCTCCTTGCTAGTCCCTGATGGCCTTCCCTGCCTCACTCCAGCAAGTGGGAGGTGGCAGGAGCAGCTGGGCAGGCAGCCACAAGGCCACTGCTGCTGTTAGCACAGAGAGCAGGAGCCCATCAGGCCCCACAGAGGCTGGCACAGCCAGGGCCAGCGACAGTGCCTGAAAACGAAGCCACCTCACCCTCTCCCAAGCTTCCTGTGACTCTTCTGGAGGTGATCCAGATGCTGGCACAGCCCTTGCACTGTTTTCCATGAGCCTGTTACTGTCCCAATGTGGTGCTCCAGTGCTAAATCCCCATCCCGTGCCAAGAGTGCCTAAGCAGATTGTTCCACAAGCATGAGCTTTGCAACCCACGCCCCAGTGTGACTTCTCAGCTGCAACCACAGCCAGAGGTCACAAGCCATTGTACACAACCACCTTCCCCAGGGATCTGTCTCGTTCCTGGAATCACTGTCAGAGCATCTCTTGGGTTAGGTCACAGCAGTTCAGCATGGCGAGCCCAAACAGGAGGGCATAATTTCAAGCAGACTGGAGAAAAGATGAGGGGATGCTCCAGGGTGGTTGGTCCCAGCCATGAGCACTTGGCCAGGTGTCAGGCTGCAGAACTATGTCACAGCTTTGTGGTTCAGGGCTGTGACCCAGACAGACTGGCCAGAACACCAGAGGTGTCACTTAGCTACTGTCCCCACTTGCACAGAGACACGAAGTACACTCAGTAATCCAGCTGCCAACACTTGTGCTGGGCTGCTGGCAGCAGTTTCCTGTGCCACATCAGGGCCACTGCTTGTGGAATCACCTGCCAGCATGGTCCATGCTGCTCCTCTCCTGATGAACCAGCTGTTCCTCTTAGGCAGCCATTTGCTGTGGCATTTGCTATTGCTCTGTCAGGTCTCTGCTTGCACGGATATCACATATTGACCTGAAGTGGCATAACTTCCACTCTTAATCTCAACAGCTCACAGGGTTTCTGAGACTTTTACTCTTCAGCACTGAAATTCTGCTGCCCACATTATCCAAATTTGTTGTAAAATGGCTTCTCTCCCACACCACAGATCTGGAATACAAATCTGCTCAAAACATCACCCAAACCCTGTGAATTGCTGTCTGGCATCCTGAAGTGGAACCTTGATCCAAGTCTGAATTGGAACCCATTCTGAAGCTGACCTGCTCTGAGCAAGAGGTCTGAGCAGATGAATTCCAGAAGAAAACAGAGGGGAAGGTCCAAGCCTCACCTCTCTTTCTGCTCCCAAGCAGATACACCCATATGAGCACCAGGTTGGAAAAGACATCATAGTTTTACTCCTGTGGTTGACAGGGCAGCTTCCACATGATACTTCTGCCTCCATCTGGAGAAGCAGGTGCAAACTCACCTGCCTGTGCTCCAAGAGTTGTGAACAAGTAAATAAACCCTCTCTGTCAGCAGCTGGAGAGAACTGCTTCTTTAGGATACATGATATTTCACCATCAATCTTTTTGTCTAAACAGGATTTGGATCACAAATTGTCATTTACCTTTGGAAAATAAAATATTTCATTTAAATTATGCCAAAAATGCAACTTCTGGTTGGTTTTGCTCAAAATCAAGTGTAAAAAATCAGAAACTGATTGAAACACTTTTATCTTGGAAGCTGTTCTGGCTTGGAAAAAAAATCACAATCTCCAAATTATATTTTCTTCAAAAATTTCTGCCTTGTTCCGTTCTTAATTGATTAGATTTTTTTTTCAGCTATTTTTGATTAATACTATAAGGAAAACAAGCATGAGCTGTCTCTTCTTTATATTAACCTGAAGCCCACTGAATATCATATCATCCTTCCAGTATCTGAAGGCAGCCTACAAGAAACATGGAAAGAAGACTATTTATAAGAACAGAGGGAATATATTCAAATGAAAAGAGAGTAGCTTTAAATCAAATATTAGGAAAAAGTTCTTCCCTGTGAGGATGGTGAGGCCCTGGCACAGGTTCTCCAGAGAAGCTGTGGATGCCCCATCCCTGGAAGTGCTCAAGCTTGGATGGGCAGAACAACCTGGGATAGTGGAAGATGTTGGGGGGTTGGAACGAGATGGTTTTTAAGGTCCCTTTCAACCCAAACCTTTCTATTATTCTGTAATTCTATAATTAGAGAATAATCTGCCTGGAAGCTTAGTAGGTTCACTTTAAGTAGTAACTTTTTTGTTTTCCAGGGACATTTGAACCTTAGGCAATACAAAGGGTAGTGTCAATGAAGAGCAACAGATATACATCATGCTTTATAGTGATGGAGCTGAGTGAAGGGATTTTAATTGCTACTGTGCTTGAGAGTACTAAACTTTCTCCAAAGACTGTGGTAAGCCTGGAGAGGATTCCCGTGTTCTTTCCCTAATTACATTGGTGCCAGTTGATACAGTTTTCTCAGAACTTAAATATCAAAGGAAAATATGTTCCTGTCAATGCAATAAAAAGCCATATTTCAAAGAACCAAGGCTTGATGTCCTGTGTTCTCGCTTCTGCAAAAATCTGAGTGACCTGAATGGTATTTTCAATTGAATAAAGAACATAAACTAAAGCCAACATGATTTGTGCATGGATTTTTCCCCATAATTTTTTTGTTTGCTTTACAGCAGTTGTTAAACACCTAAGAATAAAACTTACTTCCCAACAGCAAATAATTTTAACGATCTTATTCTTATAACCTTGTTTGTTAGCTGAAGAATCAGATTAAACAAATAAATCTCGTGACAGGCCAAGGGGAAAGGCACAAATGGAATGAGATATAGAAGTCCACTAACACATTAAAGATGTATCAAAGAATGTGATAGAACATATCTGTGGTCAGTTGAAGATGCTTTGAGTGGAGATAATTTCCCTGAATTATTATGTGATAACATTCTTCATCCCAGTACACAAAGCTCAAAGTTAGGATTCAGATTTTTTTTTTCCCCTGCAAAGGCAAAACATTTGCAGGCCTTTTAACAGTCATCAGCTTGGTTTTTCAAAGCAGCACAAACAACCAATTTGGTTGGAACAAGGGGATCAGGACTAGAACTAGAAAAGAGGATGTAGGCGATTAACTTCGTGTGACCTAAATTTCGTTTCAAAATTCATGGTCAGATGACAGCTCATCCCACAGGTTTGTAACGCTGTTACCAGCTCCTCTGCGTGCCCAAATGTGTGCTGCCAACTGTGAATAGTCACGATAGTGACTCGCAGGACCTGTTGCTCACAATTGACACTGAGTTGGGCTATTTTTTCTTGGAAAACGCAACCAGAGAGGTTTTAATAGTCACACCTGAAACAAGAACTTCAAAGTAAGGGACACAGTTAGCAGAAGACTAAAAAAGTATAAAGTCAGTGTAGAAAAAGCTGATTATTCCTATCATCAGAGCCGCCTCCTTCACTGTCTGTGAAGTGCAGTATTGTCCATCACCAGGCAGTTACTCCCTTGAAGTTCCTACAGGTTTCCTGTGCTCTTTTCCATTTCTACCATGAAGGCCTTCTTTCATGTCAATCAATGTGCACCAAAAAAAGCTGAAAGCAGAGAAAACTTGCAGCTGGTCACCTTCAGTCCCCTGGTTTGTGCAGCAAACCTCCACCTTTGAAAGGTAACCTGCTGACTCCTGGCAGCCATGGAGCTGATTCAGGATTAGTCTCCCATTTACATCATGATGGAGTTGATAGTGAGGGTTGGTATCACAGACATCAGCAACAAAGTTGTGCACATCAGAAACACTCAGGGGAGAAATCCTGCTCTAGAAGAGCAGGTCTTGTCTTTCTCTGGCCGTACAATCAGTAAGGAATAGTCACAAGGTCAGACACCTCCTATGTCAGAATCAGTGGATTAATGTTGCTGTCACAAGGGGAAAATGAGACTCAGGATCCCCCCCCAAGAAACCTCTACATCTCAGCAAGAATGAGCAGCTGCTAGTTTGGCCTTTGGTCTCAATTTTATTGCCAAGCATATAAAAAGAAATGTTCCAATCTTTTATTCCTTTTTTTCCTCCAGCTGCTGACTCAAGTAACTTCCACCAGCACTATCCCTTGTTTGCTATCCTATAAAGTTCTACACAGATAATAGCCTGATCTATAAAGTGAGAGCAACCCCCCACCCCATCACCCAAGTATCTTAAGAACAGGACATTCAATGAAGTCACCCCAGATTTAGTGAATTACATTTTCATAGGAAGAACTGAGTATAAAGCAGACAGTGCAGGACAACAGCTGCACTAATGAAATCTTTAGTTACACCAGATGTCAGCTATGAAATGTAAAGGACAGACAGTTGCATTTTATTTTTTTCTTCTTTTCTCTCTTATCTGTGCCTGGCATTTTTTTTGTTTAAATGAAATTTCTGAATCATCATGAGATTTTTGTGGTTGTATGATGGCTGGAGCCCATTCCTACCACCCTTGAATTTCACTGCAGGCATCTGGCATGAGCAGCAGAGCTCTGGAAGGAGTCTTCTGGGTTTAAGACCACCAAAGAGACACAGGCTGTAAAAGAAACACAACTACAGCTGGAGACCAGTGAAAAGGAAATATTATTAGAGGACATTTGTGAAGTCCTTTTTCTTTGGTCTGACTGTAAACCAGTATCAAATGTACTTAAGTAATGAAGATGTCAAAGTTCAGCTTCAATAAAACCAGCTTTTCATTGGTATCATTTAGGACAGAGAGGATCATGGAGAAAAGACCCAAGTAAGGAACAGGCAGTACATTGTTAAAGGGTGAACAGAGTTCCTGCAGCCAGCAGAACAAGTTGCAATGGATAAAGACAGGTTTCATTGGAGACACTTCCTCAGTGGCTTAGATTGAAGGAGGTGAGAAGCACAAAAGAGGTACTAACACAGGAGATATTCTCATTTCAGGCTCAACAGAGAAACAGTAACTGTCCAAAGGAATAACAACACATTTCATTGCAGACACAACCTAGCCAGAAGTGCAAATCCAAATAAGGTGCTTAAAAAAGGTTTGTGAAACATTTGGAGATGGCCAGAATATTTTTCACAGCGTTTTCTCTCATAAAAGGATACAATTCTGTTAAATGTTCCATGGAAAGATATTTTGATGGTAACGTTCCTAACATGGAGGAGGGTTTTCTAGCCCCTTTCAGGAAAAAAGAATTTGATCAAAAACTTGGGTTTTTCAAATTGAAACAGAAGTAATTGGTTTTTTGTGAAAGCATGTAAAAGAGCCACTGGTTTGCCTGGACTTGTCTTCATTCCAAGGCAGAATAAAGAGAAATTTCAGATACCTGGGAATTTTCATGAGATGGAGGTGTCATTGCTGGGACAAAGAAGAAATAATATCTTGAGAGCACAAGCACACCCTACCCACTACAGCCTATAAAGAAGAATCCCATGGAATTCCTACTGGTATGCAGCCAACTTTACCAACTGCTTTCAAAGATTCACTTGTGTTTTGGTGAAATGCACAAGTGGTGAACATGCTTACACAGGTGAAAGAAGGGAAGAATGTATTTTTCTTTCCCCCCCCAAAAAATTCATTTTGGGAAAAAAAAAAAAAAAAAGAAAAGGTAAAAAAAAAAAAATCAACTTACAGAGGCTGCTGCAGTACTTCCAAAGAATGGCAATGTAGGTTTATTGGTCAAAATTATATATTTTTTTTTAAACTGGAATATTTCAGTCTAGCTGTAGTTATTGGCTCCAGAAAGGTATACAGGTGTGCTTTTCAAAGACCAATAATACCCAGTATATCAGTGATTTGCACAGATTTTTCTGGCCCTTGAAAGCCTTCCTCTATGCTAAAAGGCAGCAATACAAATTCTTCTTATATGGGATAGAGCACAGTAAAATAGATAGAGAAGGGTCATGGATGAATTATTCCTCTACAGGAAATCTGAGTGATCCTAAGATTAAGAAAATAAAGTCCAGCATCTTAGAAAAGGAGAGTACTCTCAAACAGATTAAAAAAAAAAGTCCTCAAATAAAAACCATGTTGATATTAAGTAGCATGCTGGTGCAAATACTCTGCCTAACTTCTTCTGTGCAATTAAAGGCTGTGTTGAAAAGCAAACTTCTGCTTTGCAAAAGACAGATAATTTAGACCATGCTTCTGCATCCACATTCCAGAGTCTTTGGCTTCTCCATGAGAATGGGAACAAGGAACAGCAACTGCAGATCAGCACAACTATGCCAGTAGCTGTACTGATGAACACCTGGCCATGAGAAGCTGGTTAAGTCCTCCACCTCTCTAAATCCAGGCCTTTGACCCAATGGAAGAAAGCAAAGATCCCTCTGGGTCCTGGCTGTAAATATCACCCAAACATTCTCAAATACTTTTTTCAAACACTGTTTTAAAAGCCTTTCCATATTCTAAACTTATATAGACAGCACTGGGTCGCAGGTCCAGTTCTCTAATCCTTAACATTTTGGCTAGCAGAAGTTCTAATCCTGTACCAAAATGTAGTGTCCAGAAAGTTTTAGGCATTTAAGTTTTATATGTTCTTACAGTTTACTTAGGATTAATGTAAGCATCACTTCTTATAAACATTTACATACTTTGGCTCTGCTAATAAAGTGTATCCTCACTCTTTTTCTTTTTTATTGGGGAGCTATAAATTAGTAGAGAGAGAAAAAGCCTACAACAACAATGGGGGTAGTGTGGCCCAAGCCAAAGGAAATTCATATATGAGGAAACAATGGGAAGTTGGCAAAAACAACATGAAGAAAAAAGGGAAGTTTATTGGATACACGCAAAGAAAAGACCGCCCTATGTGTGTGGTATATATTTGTGCTAAGTCTCACATCTTTTCTGTGATATTTTTTTTTTACAAGGTTCTAAGCTGTTTTTTATGAGATGAATAAAACACACAAGAGCAAAGTCTCCAGCAGTTTAAGGGCAGTAGTAGATGTCTCTGCTATGCATTTGCTTCTAATAGAATTCCCATTCACTTTCCTTGAGCAAATCAAAGTTGTTGTTGTTGGAAAAAGTTCTCTGAGGACCAGTGACCCAAATTATCCTTTCCCGAAGGAAAGAGGTATTCGAAGCTTGGAAATCTGCCTCCAAACATATATGCACAAAATGCAGTGTTGAGCAAATGAAGTGCGCAGTAGTTCCTGCCCAAATCCTGTATG
Source organism: Chaetops frenatus (assembly GCA_013400775.1). Taxonomy (NCBI): domain Eukaryota; kingdom Metazoa; phylum Chordata; class Aves; order Passeriformes; family Picathartidae; genus Chaetops; species Chaetops frenatus. The sequence goes on along the minus strand of VZTR01004535.1, from coordinate 77,794 downwards.
ATCCTGAGCTCAAGCTGAGAGACTTCAAAGGGCCTCCAGCAGAAATGTGCTCAAAATCCCACAATGCCTGGCACCATCCCATGAGAGTTTGCTCAGTTTACCTTGGAGGTGCAACATTTTCCCTCATTTGAATCCAGGTAATTGATTTTGTGTCTTGTCAGTCATTTTGAAATCATGTTCCCCCAATATTAGTGAGAGGCCTAGCTCTTGTCTTGTTCTCTTCTCCTACCATTTAGCATCACTACTTCGAATTACCAGTTACATTCTCCAGCCCAACTCCTATTTTTCTGCTCTTCTGTTTTGGTCTTCTGCTCTCCTCTCTTTGTGAGGGCAGCTTTAAGTTATGGACATGGTTATGTTCTTCTAAGGATGTGGTAAATCCAACAGGCTTTGGTTACTTCTTGTAAGGCCTCGAAACCTGCCAGTGGTGAGGAAAGGATGCTGGCCTCCAATGTGTGGGAGAAATGACTAAAATTAAGTACATGACAAAAATTAGCAGAAGAGAAAAAGAAAGCTTCAACACATGGAAGGAATTTTGGTGGAACAAATAAAATTTACTGGACCCTTCTCATATGATTCAACGATTCTGTTGTTACACTGCAAGTTGCAGTAATGGAAAACAGAACAACAGTTAGAAGGTGGGAGGTAAACTGAAAACAAAACAATATGTTACCTTGCAATGCAGGAGAGGTGAGAGCTACATGTTTCTGGTGCATTAAAACGCATCACTTGTTTGTCAAGATAAAATCCTTCTTAAAACCCTTTCATTCTTTTTTTCTTACTTTTAAGGTATTAGCAGAATTCTGGATTTTACAAAGTAACCCAAGATCTACTTAGAAGAAAGGATTGCTGTCCCTTTTTTGTCCATGAATCTTCAGATGCACAGAGTCTGAGCAGAAACTCAATTCTGACAAATATCTACAACAGGTTCAGGATGCTGTAAACTCTGCTAACTAACGATTATGAAGAAAACATGTCACCACATTTCCTGACAGGAGGGTCTTAGCTATGAATACAGCTTTAATTTTCTACAGCAGGGTTCATTAGCTTTCATTTTACTACATTTGTAACACTTTACAATTTGCATTTCACACCACTATGTTAAAAAACCTTCAATATTTGTGGTTGTTGTAGAAAAGATTTGTCTCTGCCAGTCAAAGACACTAAACTGCAATCCAACCTCTCACCTTAAGGGCAAAGATTTCTAATTTTGATAGGAGGGAAAATTTTAAAAATCCCTGAGAATTGAAGATACAGGCACTAATTAGGCACTGGGGAAAGTTTGGTGTTCCTCTTATGAGGAATCCTAAGTGCATCCAGTTCCAAATGGATTAAAACAACACAGAATGAGTCATTTTCACGTGAAATGGATGAGAAATCAAATTAAAATAATTCAGTGGTAATACTATGGTTTTCTCTTTTTTTTTTTTAATATTTAGGCCTGTATTGGTATTTAATGAGCCTGGAAAGACAATTGTAGAAGAATTCAGGATAGCCATTCTTATCCTGCTGTGTTTGTGCAGAACTGAGACCTCACTGGGTTCCTGTGTTTGGTCCTCTGGAAGCAGCTTTTCCACAAGTTCATTGTACTCCACTGAACTGAGTGTGCTGCAGTTCTGTGTCTGTTCTTGGCTTCCCTATTGCATTCCCAAGGCACCAAATCTTCAGCAGACACCCTTCCTGGCAGGACAAAGAGTGGCAATGAAAGAGAAGAGCACACAGCTTGAAGAATCTTTCATCTTCATCTTGGAGACGGACAAGCAAAACAAACAAGCAAATCATGTTCTGAGCACAGTCTCTTGCCTGTCATTCCTCTCTAATATCCTTTCTCACTCCTTAGTGTCTGGACAGGCAGCTCAGACATGCTCTGAATTTGAACAAGAGCTTTGGGGAGTGTACTCAGGTTCTTGCAGCTCATGGTGCCTTTAGCAAATAAAAGTCCCTCATTCTCAGTCTTCTCTGCCCTTCGTGGCCCCATGCTCAGAAGCTGTGTTGTTCCACAGAGCTGTGTGGGTTTGTTCCAGCAGGAATTCCATAAGGAAGCAGCAGAGCTGGGCACCTCTGTGCCAGCTGGCATTGGTGGTGCTGAACTCAAGCTTTAGTTTCATGTACAGTGAAGGTGAGGGAAAAGGAAAAAAGTAGAGCTCTTAACCTGAGATCTCTAAGAAGCCCTGTGCAAAGCAGGTAATTGGAGAGGTGTGTGAAGCCCTGCCTGAGCCTGGGTACTCAATGGACAGGTTCAGTGCAGCTCCTCTGCAGGAATAGAAGGTCAGACTGAAGGAATTTCTTACATATTTAGTCCAGTGTTCTGTAAGGACTCTCTAAGTGCTCTACTGTAGGCAATTACTGAATAAAAAAAATATTACCAAGCCCCAGCAGAGATGGTATCTCTCATTCTTAGCACAGTGTCTCTGACCCTCCTGTATTCTTTCCAACCCTACCCACTTGCAGTGCCTGGTTCAGAATGAACTGCAGATTGGAACAGAGGCTCTTGCATCCATTCAAGACTTAAGAACCTACAGAACCCTCTTAGCACACTTCACCCAGTGAAGCCTACAAAGGCTTTTCCATTGACCTCATAAGAAGCTGGATCAGCCCCATAGGAAAGGCTTCAGCACAGCAAATATAATTTCTTGCCATGATTGCACTTGGTTTGCCAGAGAGATTAATTCCAGACGTGGTGGGTTAGTCAAAATTTGGATTTCCACCGCACCCACGCAAAATGAATGGTGAGAGATTTCCTCCTGTTTCCCCTTCTCTGCCCAGCAGCACTGCCACCTGCAAGAGGACAAACCTTGAACTAACACAGACACAGTTATATAAACCAACATTCCAGTTAATAGTCACTTTGGAAATTCCCAAGCTATGAGCTGTCCTGCAATCTAGAAACTGTGGTTTCCAGACATGAGCTAAAATCCCAAACCACTGCACAAGGAGTCATTGCGAACATTTCTGTGTCATTGTTTCAAAACAAAGCTTGTAATATTTTAATGCCATGACCACAAGAGCTTGTCTGCTGCAGCATGTCAAGAGTATCCAGTGAGTTAGGAAAGTGCTGCAGTTTCCAGCCCGCTCCCACTCATTGACAAGTCTGTTGGGAATACTGGGAAAAGAGTGCCACAGTGGGCCAGCTACTGGCTTACCTAGAGCAGTAATAATAAAGATGCAGAGGATAATAAAGATTCCCAGGAAACACTATCTGCCCTTCTCACAGGTGACACCAGGATCTGTATGCACCCCAAAAGTGGGAGGCACAGGCTCTTCGCCTTCTTCAGTCTCTAGTTTAAGCTTGTGTTCCCACTTTGCAGCCAGGATTAACTCTCCCTGTTTCTGTAGCCATGCTGTGGTGCAGTGAACAATATCAGGCTCTCTGGGTCTTCAGGACAGTGAGCAGAAGCACCTGTACAGACTGGAGAAGGGGTCTTTGTCTCTACTTTCTGAACATTCTCATCTCGTCTTAAAACACCAGAGGTCACAACTGTTCACACCCAGAATTTTATAGCCAAAAAATCTGACAGGCAGATCTGCTTTGATTCCTTTTGCCATTTTTTTTCCTGCATCTCACCTTCTTAGGGAGCTTCATCTTCAGTGTTAAAGAAGAGTAGGTTCCACTTTGCCATCTGGAGTAACACCCACCTGAGAAAAAGGCTGCTGTGACAAGGACTGTCATTTGGTTTCCCCCCTTCATTCTCCTGTAACTCAGTGAACTCACAGGTTTCTTTGCTGAAATTCCATTCCTGATGTCCTCTCTTAACAACTGGCTTCCTAAATTGTGACCTCTGAGAAGCAAGGAATGACATTTTGGACGGCCATCTGAAACCTGAAGATCTAGGGTGGGTGAAAAGATCACCTATATATTTTGTTGCCTGATGATCATTCCTAGCTTAAGTCAGAAAAGCCAGAACCTGAGAAGTAATACACCAAGGTAAAAAGGGAAGAGCCAGAACTGAAGAAACTAATCCAAGAACAATTATTTTGTCTGTTCTTTCTGAAGTAATAAAATACAACTAAAATTTTCTCACATTTAGTTCCATAGGAGAATGCACATGTCTGCAAAAGTAAAAATACCCAAGTATTTCAGCCCACAAAGATTCCAGGAAAGTGACAAGAGTTTGACTGAGTCAGGATAACACAAACTATTAACTTTCTGAAGTCTCAGGACACAGAGAGAATTCCATTTTGCTTGATCAGCTGAAACAATTTAGGGAATAAGTTTCTCTAATTTTATTGCCAGAACTTTAGCAAAGAATTTCATGTCAACATTAGTAAAGATTGAACTGTATAATAGAAGACATTGAGAGTCCTCCTCCATGGCTTTCCTAGTAAGGTGATACCAGCCTTGGAGAAAAAGGCATCTTTCAACTTTATAGAAATCTGCAGGCTAAAAGAATGCTAAAGATTTAAAATAGATTCAGGGGGGGAAAAGCAGGTTGAAACAGAAGCTTTACTTGTTTTCATATTAGAGTTGCTTTTCTCACTTTCCCCTTCCCAGGTTAGTTCTTCCAGATCAGTTGGCAAAGCTGAATTTGTTTTCTGCAGGGCAACACTTCCAAATTATACTGTATATATTTTATATGCCTTCATACTGAAATGTGTTTCAAAGACTTATGGAATTTTGTGATATTTATGTTTACCTGGAGAAAAAAAACTAAGACCTGCCTGGAGGGGATGGATGCTCCTGTTTCATTCTGTTTAACAGAAAGAACTCACCAGCAGTCAAATGAAACACTGAATGTTGCACAGGCTAACTGGGGCTACATAAAATTATATTTGTAATGATTTGCATGGGGCAGTGGGGAGAGCTTTATATAAGTTATGTCCCTATAAAAATGCATCACAAACTGAAGAAAGCAGATTTTGGCAAGTAACATCATCCTTAAGGAAACTTTTTCTGACAATGCACAGTCTCACTGGGATGGATGTGATTGACCAGTAAGCCCAGTCCAGTCCCTGACAATTGTCCCTGGTTGGAATCTGCAACTATTTAATTCTTCTTCTACAAAAATGACAAAAATGCTTTAAAGCTGGAGACTAGAATAATAAAACCATGTAGGTTTCTACAGAGAAAGTGTGTTTTGGGGGATCCTTTGATATGCTTTGTTTATTGTTGCAAGCAGTTGTAAACCACAGTCAATTTTGGTTTTTGTCTGATCTGAGTTGCACATCTGGCTGTCAGAGTTAGTGTCAGCTTGGTGGGGGACTCCTCCAGAGATGTGTGTAGGAGAAATATATGTATTCTGCAGCATGGTGTGCAGGTCTGGGATTTCTTTCCTTCACCTTTCAACCTTACACTGAAGGAAGGCTCTCAAGTAAAGCACAGTGGCTCAGGAATGACATCCAAGGTTTCCAGCTAAGCCCAAAGCTCCCCAGTATTCACAAGACTTCCAGAAAACCTAGCATGTCACTTTGGTCTTTGGCAACCACTGTGACCAAAACCTTATTTGTTTGCCCATGGCCAATCAAACAGCACATTTTAGTGGTCAGCCATACTGTTGGGTCACCACAGGTACTGTGGAAATGTCGGATGCACTGAGGGACTTTGAGTGTCTGAGGATTCACAAAGGGGCACAGCCCACAAACAGAAAATAGTGAGCTGCATCACAGAGACACCAAGAGCTATTTCTAGAAAATTATTCACATCCTTGAAGTCTGGAATTTAAACCTGAGTCTTCAGCTCAGAAACTCATGTTGAGAAACTTGCAATGAGGGTTGCAAACCTGCACATTACCTCTAAATTTCATGTTGCTCTAAATGCCCTGAGCTCTCCCAGTGCTCCCATGAGGGCCAGGGTCCCACTACCCACACCCACTTCAGTGTGCCATGAGTGCACTGTAATTCTGGGAACTCCTTTGCAAACAAAGATGCTCCTTTCTAAGGAGAACATTGTTGGTTTTGAAAGCTGGGCTATTATATCCATGTTTAATACAACAATTTGGAAAATGGAATTAGACCAAAAATGTATTTTGAATGTGCTTCATTTAGTTTTGCAGCTCCTTGCAAACCACACAATCTGTTTGGGGTTTATACTACAAAATTTGACCTGAGGATCAGAAAGGCAGAATACTTAATACTTTGTGTATGTACAGATGAGCTGTAAATAGGCCCTTTCTTTCTTATGAAGAAAGGTTCTTCAAATTCTTGATACACCATGGTATTTACTTCTGTAAATATTTGTAACTTCTAAATTTTGGACTGTTAGAACTATTCTTCTTATAGTAACAAGTAGAAACTAATGTCTTCTATATTCAGATATGAAAAGCAAAATAAGTGATATATTGTGAAAAATTTCAATAATACATCTTGAAAGAAAACTATGGAAATGGCAAAGGCAGGTGCCAGCACCAGTGCCAGGGTGCACTATGCTCTATACACCCCAAATTCTCTCTCTTGAGAGCAAAGAGAGAAAGAGTGCACAAAGAATCTGTTATCCTTTGGATACTCTGGTGAATGTTGTAGGAAGTTGGGCCTTGCTAAGACATCTTTGAGTACAGATTTGCCATCCCTGTGACAAAGAACACCTTCAGCAATCACAAAATCATTCATTAATAAAAGCCAAGTTAAGGTGAAGTGCAAATAATAGGATGTATTAATTGCATCTGCAGTTGATGATGCACTTAGATGTTTGCAAAAGATGAAGTGGAGAAATGAAAGAATTCTATTTAATTGACAAAACTGACTAGATGAGACCCAAAGGGTATTGTACCCTTTAAGCTAGTGCCAGTGACAAGAGACCCAGAGAAACATGAACAAATAAACCCCTTTGGTTCTCTCTGTTATATTGAACCTGTGACTGCCTGATTCCCTTGTACTATGAGATGAGTTTCCCACTAATACTGCTGCCCTGGAATACTTTTTTGGGAGCTCACAGTGAGAGACATTAAGGCAGAACAGAAGTTTCTCCCTACAACATGGTCTTTACCCAAAGGGAGACCAGAAATAGGAATGAGACAGTGTTCCCCCAACCCCCTAAGAATTAAACATGATCCTCAGCAGCAACTGCTTCCCTTTTGGAAGCCTGCTGCCCACAGGAAGAAAAGGCTGGTGGTATTTTGATAACACTTTTTTTTCACAATCTCTTTCCATTTCAGAATAGAGAAAGCACATGATGAACCAGAATACTCCTCCTCCTTCCCAGTGAGGCTACAAAGGATGATCCTGCTGCTCTGAAGGACTGCAGGTCACTGTCACAACCTAAGACTTAGATGTGAGACAAAAAAAGTCCAACTTGTTTTGATTTTTCAAGACAGGAATTGCATCCTGGGGACTGAATGAGTTTTCTCATCTGTGAAATTAATGAAATAGAAACATGTAAGAGTGGCATTAGGGTATTTGTCAGTGCAAGATCAGCCACTGAAAATGTTTGGTAAAGTATCTTCATTTAATATCATTGAAGTGCAATGTGACAGACTTAACTGACTTGCAGTAGTCTCTTGGTCCCTTTTGGATCTGTAACTACCTGTCTAAAACCAAACCTGCTGAAGAGCAAATGCTAAGCAGAAACCAACAATTCCATTTTGGCATCAAAACCTGGATGCAGCATTCATTCCAAGGAATATAATTTGTCCAGGGATTACACTGCTTTGCACAAAAACCTGTGCAAGAATCAGCATGAGATGATGAAAGCAAATGAAAAGAGGTCCAAATAAAAAGTATTTCCTGGAACACTGGAAATTTTCATTTTCCCTAGAACATCATAGCTACTGCAGCACAATTTTAGCTAAGAGAACAGCTGTGTTAAGTAAGACTCAAATTAGAATGGAACCTCATTCACTCCATCAATTCCTTTTCCTCTTTAGTTTGGCTTTACCATCCTAAGATGTTACTTTTGCAATGTAAGGATGAAGAAAAATCCCAGCAAAAGTGTAACAGAGACATTGCCAAGACTAGCAATATTCAATGAATCGTGAAGCTTTTACTGATCCAATTCCAGCTTATAAATGGCCAAGGCTTTTCAAATTTTATGGGCTATCTGCAGGCCTAAGCCAATTTACATCCTCAGAATTACATCAGCTCTTTAAACACCATTTTCATGAAAATAAAAAAATGTATAAAATTTAGGCTTAGCAAAACTTCTCATAGCCATTTATATCAGAAAAATCAACAAAACAGGTGTCTTTCACACTTCCTAATATGTGGTGACCTTTCACTGTTCTACAACGCATTTAGGCTTTTTTAATGTTCTCTTTTCTGCCTCTTCCTAACCTCCACTTTATCTCAGCAGAGAAGCAGTGAATATGATTCATTCAGGGTACAGTAAGAAATGACCTGGACATTTATCCAAACCACAAGCCAAGATGCCTGTGGCTTGACAAAGTCTGGTTAATATTTTTTTCCAGGTTTTGACTCACAATGGAAGTAAAAGTGAGAAAAACTCTACTGAGAGAAGTCCTTTCTTTAAAGATTCCCTTTCTGACTTTGTGCAGGTGTGAGCTTCAGGTTTCCTGGATTTCCCATGCACCCAATGCTTTGTGTAACACAGCAAATAAAACAGGACACATCTTGTTTCTTCTGAAGTAATTCCCAAGGGGTCAAAATCCTCAGCTATAAAGCACAGGATGACACAGTTTGTGTGCATTGCTCAGTACAGACCCACTGCCTCAACAGAACAGTAGTTTAGTTTTATGCTAAACTGGTAGTTTAGTTTTATCTTAAAAGCAACAATTTCGTTTTTCAGGCAAGTCTCCCTTTTCCCTAATGAATATTCTGCTTTCAATACTTGCTTTTGCTTTCAATTCCAACAATTTTGGTTAAAGGAATTGCAGTAAGTAAGTGCAAGGAAGCCTAGTGCAAGTTCAGTCAAACATGATATTTATTGGCATGAGGGTGCCACCTATTGTCATGACAACTGATGTGAGAAAACTTTCAGCAGACGTTTTTTGAAAGCATTCCCCTGTTCCTTCCTACTTTAGATCACTTCCAATCCTTTAGATTATTCCATTTTGGCAAGATTATGTTTCTGTCTAACATACACAGTCTGATCACACAGGGGTTACTTGTTCTCTACTATGTGTTAATGCCGTAGAACATGGCCATTGCAAGATCATAAAGGTATCAAAGTACAACTGCCATACTTGTCCCTCAGACAGTGAGTGCTATACCCATCAGGAGGATAACAAATCAGATCCCAAAAGCACCTGTATTTAGAACTTTTTCAGTACAGACATACGTGTTTGGCAAAAAACCTATCCAGCCCTTCACATTTTTCATGATTTTCGAAGTTTTAAAACTTCAATATCTAAATTCTATTAAGTACCCAGTTTGGGGAGGCCAGGGACAGGCTTGGCATTTGGAATAGCAAGAGAAGAGTTTGACTTAAAAACCTGGAAAAAACACCACTACTCCACCTCTGGAATTTCAAAGTGCTTCCCAAAAGGATTGTTCCATTTCTTGGACCACTAGCAGTTTTTTGTAACCATGCAAAGTGTAGATTTCAGCTATAAAAGTCGTGATAGCTTTCCATAATGCTGACATAACAATGACAATAACAACAACAACCAGTTTTCCTTTAGTCTCTTAACTTTGAAGACAAGTTTTCAGTTTTCCAGCAGCTTGAGTTATTAAATATTTCATATGGAAACTACTCCTAAATATGTAGGGAAACTAAAAGTTGTATAAACAAGTGCAAGGTACAAAGTGCAAGCTCAAGAGTTCATTTTTGTGGACACCTACCTTTACACAGTGATGAGAAGTCAAACCTCCCAGCTGCTACTTCAAGGACGGAAACATCAATTTCTAGGCCTGATGTTTTGAGGGCCTTTATGTTGACCAAAAAAAAGGCAGAACAAACACTGTACTGTGAGTCAGTATATCCATATCTGCTTCTCTTGAGTTTTTTTAACACCAGCATTATCTTTAGGTAGACTTGTGGGAACGGCAAAGGGACCAAGACACCACGAAGACAGTCCATCATACACAAGACTCACTGGATTGCTGTCCTAGGATATTCCAAGCTTTTGCCATTTTTCAGAAATACCAGGATACAGATGAATCTCCAGATTTATTTGGTTTGGTATGGATTCATGTTAGGTTTGAGTTTTCAGCTTAAGGCTTTTGGCTTTTCCTATCCCACAGGAAACTTACCTAATCTGAAGTGACACAGGCCTGTCATTTCCTGGGCATGCAGGTAGAGAAAAACAGCCCATCAAAGGTAGAATCAGCCTGGAAAATACAAACAGCACTGCTGCTAACTGCTAGCTGAAGATCTTTTGAGTAGATTTGACCCTAAAAGACCACAGCTCTCAGTTTGAAATGCCAAGGCTCTGATTAGTGTCACCACTTTTTCCTCCCAAACCTGAATCCCAAAGACCTGCAAGACTTTGGTTCTTACATGTGCCAGATATAGTTACTGTAAATGGAATATTTGTTTCAGCTTCATGTCCAGTGTGCAAAGAAAAAGATATTGAGTTAATTTTCAGAGTAGCAGGAGAAAGAAGAAAACACTATTATAATTCAGCTGCTATTTGTAAAATTATTTTAAATTTTTTTAAGCCTTTTTACATTAAAAAGGGGGGAGAAGGACAGTGAGAAAAGAAATCCCTAGCTCCAGGCTTGTGTCCCCTCGAATCCAACTGAAACTGGTACAGATTATTGGCAAACCATAACAATTCTTACCTGTGAGCTATAATGTTTTCTTCACATATAATGGCAGATGAGACACAAAATTAGTCTGGGACAGGACTCTCTTCACAGTTTGGAGAATATTTCTAAGGCAACAAAGAAAAACCCTTTGTTTGTTTTGACTAAGCAGCAGCAAACACACATTTCCTCAGCTGGTAACACCTTCAATGAACTTACTGACTTGTAACTGATCAACACATTAGATTAAAGGCTTCTTTGTTGTATCCTAAATGAGTGAGTTTAATAAAAACAGCTGTTCTAGCAGCACAGCAGAACCTTTTAATTTGAGCATCTAATGGGACTTCTAAGGCAATGCCAAAAAACACATTGTCACTGGAGAAGCCACATTGCTTCTTTGCAGCCATCTCTCCAAAAATAAAACAGGGATTAAACTAATCAGATTGAGAACTTTGTCTTGGTTCCTGCCAGTAAACTCCTCTAGGTTACAGCAGATGCCTCCAGAAGCAGATAGAGGTGACCATAGTGTAGAAGAGTAGGAACCAGGATATTCCAAAAAGATATTCCCAGAGGTCCAGACTCCACAGCTCTTCTAGAAGGGTCACTAGGCTTTCAAAACAGCATTGTGCATTTAGGTTTTAAAAATCAATAAAGGTATATCAGCAAAACAAATTACATTGGAATTTATCCTGGCATAACTGGATCCACCTTGCTGAACTAAGGAGTTCTGTCACTGAAATTGTACGTGCAGAGAACACTCTAAAGGTGGCTCAGCAGTAAAGCTCTATCTGAAGTCCCAACTGCACAAGGTTCTTGCTCAGATGGACAGAAAATGCTTTTAAACCTTTGCTTTAGGACACCTCCCCTCTGTATATAGTATATGTAGTATACCTGGCTACTTCATTCCCACCACCCAGAAAAACACGTCCTTTCAACAGAATTAAATGTTCTTGGTGCTGCAGTTTATAATTAGCAAAAACACTGAGGGAAGGAAAGAAAAAAAACCTAAACCAAAATAAATCTAGCCAGCAGCACTTGGTAAGAGACCCATGTTTATTTAGCATTCCCTTTGTTCGCAGCTAAATGCATATTACCATCAGGTTGTGTCCATGTATGTTTTGCTTTATCAGTACTTCCAGCTCTTTCTTTTCCCCATCCTAAATTCCATTTTCCTCTTCAAGAGAGCATGGAAAAGAACACACCAAGAAAGCAAACATGGACTTTGACTCTTAAAACATTTCCATCCCGTGACATTCAACATGCAGTTGTGTACGACTGGGTTTCCGTTTGCACTTACTCTCTTGGCAAAGGCCAGCTTAGAGCTGGCTAATGAAAAATCTCTCCTTCTCTCTAGTTCGCCCACCTCTTTGCCTTCAAAAGCCAAAAACCACAATGTGCTGCACAAAGGGCACCCTCAGTGGCTCTGAGTGGCCTGCCTCCTCCATTTGTTTGCTCTGTATGTTCTCCCTGGAGGCCGAGCATGGCCATCACTTCCCTTCCTTGTCTGGGCTTTCTGTTCAGCTGATACGGCAGCATGACTGGCACCAGCCATTGCCCACACCAGAATGAACAGACAGGAAACGACACCAGAGAGATGCTTCTGTCCAACCTCTCCAGCTACAGAGGGGGAAAGAATGGTCTTATTCTTGCCCTAATTGCTGATTGAAAATATGACCACAATGCATCTGAAAATATGACCACAGCTTGTGTCTCATAGAAATATCACTTGAGAGCTGAAAGCCACCTGGGCTGAGAGCCACCCGGCCAAGGACCTTTCACAACCAAAGAACTAGAAGGAGTTGTAAATGCCAAAAATGCAGTAATAATCAATGGAAGTGCACAATACCTAAGCATGTGGAAACTGTAATAAAATCAATAAAATCTTGAGCTCCCTATAGCCAGCTTCTTAATTTCTGTATGCAATAGTCACACTCTGTGCTCCTCCAGGTCTGTGTTCAGCAATCTGACATGGGAGAAGAATTGTTCCCCTTTACTTTTGCTGGCCTTTCTCCATGTCCAGGAGCCAGCACCTGGCCTTTGAGTCAGGTGCCCACAGAGCACAGGTGGGAAGGGAGGCAATAGGTGCCCCAATATGGATGCCCATGGGGCAGAATAGACATTCCCATTGGGATGTCTGACACTGGCTGATTCTCCTGCTGACTGGCAGCACACAGAACCAGTCATGAGGTTGTTCATTCTCACAGGTAGCTTTCACTTTACAAACTGGAAGTAAGTTCTAGAAGAAAGGCACAGAGGAAGAGCTACATGCTGGTGTTAGTCCTAATTTTAATAAAGCCTTTGTACCATTCACTGGATACTCTCCAGTGCTACTAAAGACACCAGCAAACCTTCTTTTGTCATGCCCAGGTACTCACTTAGGCTCTAAACTCACATAACATCAAATAAAAGCATCCACACTGGGTCTGACTTCTGCTGCTCCCAAAGTCAGTCATAAAAATGGTCCAAATTGGAGGTAAAGGAACTTCACTTGGCGAAATCCCCTCTATCTCTCATTAGGTATATTACAAGACATGATAAATTTTCTTCACATAAACTGTGAATAATCTGCTTAGCAGCAATAACAAGAAATGCAAATACTTCCCTAGCCAAAGGCAGACTAATACTTTGCTGGCAATCCCATCTCCCCACCTTAGTTTGGGAATGATTAAAACAGTATAAAAGTGTAACACCAGTGGATAAAGCCTGTAGCACGCTGTACAGCCAAAAAGTAATATTTAAATTCATGTGGGGAAACATTTTTGTGTGTTGCAGAGACCAAAATTCAGCTCTAAAGCCCCTCGGGAGAGCTGATCTGGAAAGCCTGGATAAATCTGTCTTCGTTGCCTCATGGAGCTGGAATACAAACAGGTGACGTATTGTATGTTCTGGACTTCTCTTTGGAAAACTGGGCTCTGAACCACAAACATTTGTGCACAGTCTCACCTCTCACCAGGGCCATCATCTGTTTAAAAAATATAAGTGCAGGAAATTCGGTGTGACAAGAGGATTGTCACACTCATGGTTTTTTGCTACTTATTCTGATACTGGGTGGGCATTTTCCAAATAAAAGACAAAAAGGGGAAAAAAAGGGAATCTTGAGAATTTCAATGTTCCTTTAGCTCCACAGAGCTCTCAGTTCCTTTAGTCCACAGAATGACAAAGAAAAACTTGGAAATAGGAACCCTAAGTTACTTTTGCTTAAAAATATTTTATAACTGTCTTTACTTTTGAAGCCTTGGTCATAGTATTGCAGAGATCAAGTTGTGATTTAAGAACCACTAGAAATACCAAAACCGTAGATTTCTCCCCTGCATATTCCATAGGTTATGATGAAAATACTGCATTTATCCAATCCACATATTATTTTTTATGCAATGTTTTTTTGTGTCTGGAAAGAACCTCCATTTCTTTATCTGTAAAACTTCTTCTATAAACAGATACAGTGAGGGAAAGAATTAATTTTAAAGACAAACATAATTTTCCTGGGGAATTCTCTGTTTGTTTGAGTACTTTATATAATTAGACCAACCTGTTCAAATTGTGCAAATTGTTTTACATATACACAGTTGCTCTAGTGAGTAATATGAATGTAATTCAAGCTAGAGAAGCACACTCAGTGCTAACTAACAGCCCAGTTTTCATTGAGTTTTGTTTTCTCGTGTACATTTGCCCTGTGTGAATTGCAAGCCATGCACAGAAAGAACATTTGTTTAAAGTTGAGAAATTATCTGCAGATTTTTACCATTCCCTGTGGCTCAGCAAATGAAAAGACTCTAAACTGGTAGTCTGGCATTCCCTGGATTTTGCAGTTTGTATGGAGTGCATTGCATCCTTCTCCAGAATGTGCCACACTAATGACCTTGCCTGCTTGTTCCTGCCAAGTAGTAGTTGGCAAGTGAGGAATACAATTCAGTGAGCAATGCCTTCTACTGATGACATTTTTACCCTTAAAACTACATTTTTTTTACATCATTTGAGCTGACCAAACAAATCAGTATGGGAACAAGAACATCAGTTTGGATGTTTCAACATAACATCATAGCAAACAGGGACCTGCACGTACATATCCAAGCTAAGTCTGGAGATTCTCACTTCATTCCTAAACCCTGTAAGCAGCTCCCAACATTTCATACCCAGCCAGCAAACCATTTCCCTTGGTGAGTTAATTTCCTAGTGTTGTAAGAAGACTAATTTTTAAACACAGAAAGGGAATCACAGCCTGTGTGCAAAGGAATCTCTGAGACATCTCTGTGTTACCTGTGAGGCCCATCCTACAGGAGCCTATGTGTGGATTATTGCTTCCCATGGCTTTAACCCTGCTGTGCCATGGACTGGCAGGAGCCAAGCTTGAGTAGGAGGAGCTGCAAGAGTCTCTCCAGGTCTTAGGGCATAGATAAAGCTTCACTGAGCAAACAGTTTCATGTGTTTCAGGACTTCCTTATTGCAGAAGTGCTCCTTTAGGACACTTCACTAGGCAATACCAACACCTCCAACAGCTGTGATTAAGAATACCTGCCTACATCCTCTGCTTCTTTCCTTTCTCACCTGGATGGAAATCCAGGTGATCTTGCCAGGTTTCAGTGGTATTTATCTCCTCTAGGCTGGCTGGATCAAACCCACCTTGTGTGTATACCAAAGTCCCATTTTTCACCTGGTCACACCAGCTTTAACAAGCTCCACCACTTAATGAAAGTCTCACTGTAACTGATTTGGTGTTTTCTCCACAAATCCTCAGGTATTTGAGAAACAGTTACCTGAGCTTTCATTTCTGGACCTCTACGTTGAAATTAAAGTATATTCACAAATTTATGAGTATTTAGATGGGAGAAAAAGTTCATGCTAATTTTGAATTCTGCAACTACTTTCCCATCTGATTGTATTTACTAGCATGCCATTCTCTGGAATGAGTGGATTCCAGCAAGCTGGTGTTAGTGGCAGCAAGCTGAAGCCTGCTCCAAACTGTCTGCAGGATCAAGGCTTTCTTCTCCTGGAATGCATCACTGTAAAGAAGCACAGTTTTCAAATAAGGCATCTGCATTCAGACACTGACACTCACTGGAGACTCTTAAATGCTTATTTTATGTAACTAAAGGTCAAACTGAACCTCCAAATGTGGAATTTCTGACATCCAATTAAGTAGCCCACATTAAAAGTTGGGCCAGTGTTTAATTATGTCTGGAGAATACATGAGTTCAACTGAGACAATTCACACTCACCTCATGTGTTTCTCAGTGTTTTCGATGGTGGAACTAAATAAATATTCTTCTCCTCCACAGATGCACTGGATCAAGGTTTAGCTTGTTACACATAAAAAATAAATCAGCTCATATTTCCTTGACTTCATTTTTCCAGCTTTGTCATTCTGTCTAGGAGCACACTGCACAGTCAAGCCAGGCATGGCTATGCATGTTAATAACCCTTGGAACACTATGGATATTTCTTTGCAAACGCCTTTTTTTTTTTTTTTTTCACTAAAGCCTTTGTTTCAAAAACCCTAAGTGGAACCACAACTGTGGTGCTGCTTTTCAAATCAAAAGGACAGTACAGACTTCACAGGATATGGCTCCCAGCCAGTTGTTTAATGCTTGTAGGACAATATACAACCAACTCAGCTTCTGCTGCCTAATTTACAAACCACATATCAGGCACAGGAAGGTTAACAACTAAGATCCTCTGTTGAGTCTCTGGGCCCTCAGCCCCTTTTTATTTTATCATTCACAAATATCTACTGTGGGCTCCCTCCAGGCACAACAGACAAACTGCATACCTGGAAAAAAGGAGAGCCCTGGTAAAGCAGTGAGTGTCTGGTCACTCAGGAGCCAGCCTAGCTGTTCATCATGCTCCTCCATTCAATCTGCCAAAGAGGTTTAGACCCACTGCTCCCAGCATAAATTATTTGTGAATGAATGAACCAGGAAGAATTTCCTCCAAAATATTTTTGATTAATAGAGCCATGACACCAAATGTCAATACATCACCAAACAGTCTTGATATAAGCCAGTTCCCTACTCCAGCTTGTTTGTCAATTGTCAGTGTTTTAAGGTATCTCTTAGCAAAAACAAATGTTAAAAGTCTTTGCACAAAAATGTTTCCCAAAACACCAAAGAGGTAGCTTTCCTTTTACTGTGCCTTTTTTTCCCCTGGTATATTCCTTGCCTGTTTAAAGGAAAAAAACCTACTGGTAAGGGAGTTTTTCTGGAGGGGTACACCTGAGAAAAGCAGAGAACAGAAATGTCTACCAAGACCCCACGCTCACTACTGCTCAGGAAAATCACTTGATTATATGATCCCCTCTGTTCCTCCATATCATGCCAGCCACATATAAATAAATCCATGGAATAACACCAGGCCTCAGCCAACACTGCAATAACTTAGAATAATGGGATATGCCTCAGACTAGATACATCAGCAATAATGGGGCATGAGAAACTACTAATATTATTCCACTCAATATTCTTGTCCAGATTCCTGGGGATGCTCCCCCTGTCACATCATCACAGTAATACCTCATACTTCACTCTGACAAAGCTGCAGTGAAGTCCAGCAATGTAAGCACTGAGGTTTCAGCTCTGTCTTTGGCCATTATACACCCTATAGTGACAGAAAAATACCTCTGTGTGCTGATCCCAGCGACACTGAACGGATAACTGTCATCTGGAGGAGAAACCACCTGATGAAGGCTAGCAGCTACTTCTGAGTACAACATGCATCCAGCCCACGCAGAGTTAGTCCTTCAGGGTTGAGTGCTAATTGTCTGAATGGCTAAACTCTTACATTTATCAGTGAATGTGATCTGCACCTCTTTAGAAGGAGACAGAGAGTGGATCCATTAGCAGCA
>VZTR01004535.1:31419-57095 GCA_013400775.1 Chaetops frenatus | reverse complement strand
TTTGGACCAGTACCCCACTTCTATGCATTGTTCACCTCTACACTGATTTTGTAGGGGAGGACAAGGGGGAGGAGTGGAAAGGCTGCTGTAATGAAATTTTAAATAACCAAAAGGTCCTTTGGCAGTTTCCTCATTCCCTGAAAAATTAGTGCATTGCCTGGAAAATTAAAAAAAAAATCTGATCTGTAACTCCAGTGGAAACCACTTGTCATCTATTGTCCAGCTATGAGAAATGTTACTTTCCCTCTTCCAGACGTGCTGCAAGCAGCAATCCAGCTGAATGTTTTGCAGGGACCAGAAGGCCACTGGAGACCAAATGCAATCATCTACCCTGGCTCCCTGGATGACACAAGCCATGGAATTTCAAAGCCTATAACTCCTGCTGTAGCAACAAGCATGGTCATCAGAAAGACATCCATTCTTGATTTAAAGATTTCCAGTGATGGAGATCCACAATGTTCCTGGGTAATTTTTTCCGACCTGGTTAAATAAGCTCATTGTTCAAAATGCAGCCTTTACTCCTGGTTTGAACGGATCCTCCTTCTTCTGTTTGTTGGCTCCTGTTACACCTTCCTCTGTCAGAGCAGAAAAAACTCCACAGTCACAATTTTTTGACTGTGACAAAACTGTAAACAATGAACAAAGCACTTCTCGAAGTGAAGAGCCTGAATTTCTTTCACCTTTTGATGCAAAGGAGTATTATTTATTTACTCTAGTTTATCTTGCCCTTTAAATAGGGTATGAAAATAGTCTCTACACAGACATTTTGTCAAGCTTTACCACAAGGATAGCTGAGATCTGGTTCAGACTTCGCAGCCTTTAATATTATCATTACTATTGTTTTAAGAGTTAAGAATGCCTCAATATTCTTCAGCTCCATCCAGCATGCCATAACTGAGTAGGTGAAATACCAGTAAAAAGGTCTCATTCATCAATACCAGAGTGACATGAGACCTGCAAACATTTGATTCCACTTTCAGGAGACATCACTCAATGCAGAAATACCCAAAGTCTACTTAATACTTTGTATTCCATCTTGTTTGGAAATTAAAATTGCAAAAGCAGGAAGTGGCTGTTCATTTTCCCAACCTTTTGGACAGGAATAGAGCTGACCTGTATGATAAATTTCTTGGGAAATCTCCATCTCTTTTCTTTTGTTTGTGAGTAGCTTGAGATATTTTCAGATTTATTTGAAAGGACTTCTGAACTTGTTTTCCATTTCCCTCTCAAAATAACTTACAAGAAGTTTGCTGTTGACATTTCGTTATTTAATTTAGGATGCTGCACTGTGTAACTTGTTCACACATATTAATCATTACCTTTTCTATGCCATGACTGGTTACTCTGACTGGATCTGCAAAGGTCAAATTAGGAACTTGAAACAGAAATATTTCAGTCTGTGCTTGAAAAGCCACACAAAAAATGGTCTTGTGAACATTACAGGGTGAGGGCTACAGGAGGGATCAGAAAGCAGGACAGATGAGCTTTGGGGTAGGACCGTAAGTTGAGGTGTGAAAGAGATGAGCAGTAGAGCTGCCTATGCAGCTGCTAAACAAATGAAATCCCACTTTTTTCCAGCACTTTCCTGGTTGCTGTACCACAGATAGTTGCTACACTGAGAATACTCTTGCTGGTCCATGCATGTTCATTAAAAAATGGATGCCAAGACATTCTGAACAGGCCTGGATTGAAAGTCACCCTGGTATCACCTGCTCATGAGGGACAGGATGGGGATAATCAGCTGGCACTTTTAGGAGCAGCATTTAGCCTCACCCCAGACTTATTTAATGACACCTTGGGAGCTCACACCCCTGGGACCAAGGGAACAGAGCTGTTAATAACAGCCACTTCCTCCTTCTTCCTGAGAGTTTATAAATTGAGAGTATCATCACCTATTTCTTATGCAGAAGTACCCTTTAAAGATAGCACTCTTTCAACATTTAGAGCTTATTCTGGAACTCTCTTAACTAAGCCTGAATCCAGTTCAAATCCAGTCCCAATGCTGACATTTGTGCATGCTTCTATCCAGTATTTTCTCAGGCAAAACTCCATTGGCTTTCCAAAGCATTTTGCTTGAGCAAGAATCTCAGGTTTGACCTTTCAATTGCACAGTGACAATTAATAACAGCTCAAAACAGATATTTTTTTTTTCTAAACACAAGTAAAAAATCCACTCTATTACAGGATGTTTGCTGCCACTGAAGCTCTCTTCTCCCAAAACCAACAGAAATGAAGTGCTTTTTTCCAAAGAGGCTTCAACATCTCCTGAAGAGCCTCTACAGAGTTCAAGAGCTGTTAAATCAGCACCTTTCTGAGTGCCCATGCTTCCATCAAATTCAGCAGCAGATTCAGTCTCTGTTTCCCATATATGTAAATCCTGTAATTCCTATATATATATATATATATATGTATGTATGTATGTATGTATAAAAACCAGCTATACATACAAGTATGCCTGTGAGGGAGTGGGAGAGTGAGCTCAGTTCTCTTCCTGTCCTCTATCCATTCATAAAAGTTTTTTTCCCCTTTTAACCTTAAGACAAGCAAGGGATATGGTGTGGTTTGGAGTCCAATATAATTTATCTCCTCTGTAAATCTTGTGAATTGCTATCTAAACAACTGTTCTGTAGAGCAAACCCTTTGACTGATTGGTCCCACATGTCACAGACCCAGGTCAGAGAGGTGCCTCTTTCCTTACTCCATGAATGTGAGAGAGGCCAGCACAAATTTCATGCCAAATCTATGTTTATTTAATTACAATACTAACTAGAAGTGACAACAAAACCTGCCACTGAAAGGAAGAAGGTGACTTTATACTGTGGAGGAGACCAGGTGAGTAACTGCAAATGTATGAGCTAATCCATCATCTCATTCCGTTCATTTATCCAGTCACACTTTTTTATTTTTTAGTTCTGACGTTTAGGTCAGAATCCACTTTCCAAAAGCTCCCTCACCTTTCCAGTGGCTGGAGAAGAAATACTGAATTATGCCCAGATCACACAGCTTAGCCCAGTGACTGCCTACACAGTTGGACAAGAGGTGTGGGTAAAATCCTGGCCCCTTGGAAGAGAAAAGGAAAATTCCCTCTAATCTCATCAGAACCAAGGTTTCTGTCCTCATATGTCCTAGCTAGAAAAGCTTAGAAAAGCAGAAGTTCTGAGTAGTTTGGGGTTTCTTTCTATATACATCCTCTCCCAAGCTTGCTAATATTTTCTTTAGCATGGTTATACCTTAAATTAGAACTCCACTCCTGAATCCATATCCTTGAGATTCTACTAGGGAAAGAAAGCTGAACCTGTGGAGAAAGCGTTGCCCAACACCTCAAGCATTGCTGGTAAAATACCTGTTTTTACTGTGCTTTTTAAGGTTATTTTTCTGGTCTGTTTTATGTTACCACATTTTGGTAGCACCTGAGTGATACCTTGATGCATCAAATTCACGAAAATTGAGAGCACTCACAGTGCCCAAGCAAGACAGATTTCTATCTGCCCTGTCTTTGGGAGTTACCAACTCTGCTTTGATCGAATTTTTACCCCAAATGCATTGATTTGTGATTTTAGGATAAATCAACTTCATGTCTTTTTGTTGCTATTTACACTGAGGTAGACTGGGTTTTGGCAGGGTTGGAGCCTTGAGAGGGCATGGTCATTATGGTATAAGGGTCACAAGTTTTCCAATGAAACTTGTAGTGCTTCCCACTGATGGTCAGACCCTTATTGCCTTTGGAAGACCTTGCATGGTCAGATCCTTTTGCCAAATAATAGTTTATTTTTCAGCTGTCTCTTCCAGCTCCACAGTAATCTAGCTATAATTGCCTTTATTGGCTTCAAAATGAGCCCTGTGTGTCTATAGCCTAAACCAGAGCTGGTTGCTCCCTGTTTTGATCAGCATCACTTAAAAAAGTTATTAAAGAACAGACCATCCCTGTGTGCATAGGAACTGTGTCAACACCTAGTACAGAAGAGCTCTAGAGACCATGTGCTATACTTAATTCTGTAAAGACATTGTTAAAATTTTTTAAATCAATTTAATTTTGTTATTTCTATCTCCTTTCCACACTGCACAACTATGAGCTAGCAGTGGAAGAAAAGGGTTTTCAGAGCTAACAAGTGTTACAGTGAAGACAGGCTTGCTGGACTGATGGACTTACAGAAAGCATAGAGTGCCTAAAATACTGCTAAATCAACATCCAGCCTGAAATTTTCTTCTTGGCTCTTCTACCTTCCATTCCAGACTACGTTCATATTTATGCTTGCTGCAGTTCTATCTTTTAATCTTTTACCAGCTCATTGTAAATCTTGATATCATTCTAATAACAGAACTGAATCATGCTAAGACAAACATCTTGGCAGGACAGAGAGCTCCAAAACAGGAAGTCTTTAAGATAAGTCCATAGCTCAGAAAGTATCACACAGAGGTCCTAGTAACTCCTGAGCTGTAGAATTACCAGTTTTGCCAAAAGCAACAGATTTCCTTCTGATCTCAGAGCAACTGTTTCCACACAAATCATATGTGGAGACATTTTATAGGGGTTATGTTATCCATGTCTCTTCTGTTTTCTCCTTGCATAGATTTTTTGTATTTTGACACTACTTCTCCTCCCATATAAATGACCTTGTAAATTAAATTTATAGCTTCACAACTGGGGTCAGATCAGTACAGTTTGTTCTAGTTTGGAATATGGAATAGGAAGGAGTGTTCTTAATGGGCTTAGGACAGACATTACTGCTTGGGAATGGAAACAGACTCCACCACTCACTAGAACAACAAACTGGGAATTGGGAATCCCTTATTCCATCTTGGCTGGCTAGGTGAACAAATCATGAAATCTTTCTGTGGCTCCAGTTCACCATCAGAAAAGAGGAAATTTGATCATTCCCGTCTTCTTTAGAAAGAACTGATCTACATTAAGCACTGACGTATTGACATAGAAATTACTATAAACACATAAATCTAGGTCTCAGTGGTAAATGGTAGTGGTTAAATCAACCCACTGTTCAGGAGAATGACTGAGCCCAGCTCTCCTGTCATCCTCTGGGCATGCTTACCCACGCAGCACTTATCAGATACATCCCTGGGGCTGGCAGGCTCTGCTTTGTTCCCACATGCTCAGTGTGCTTTATCCATTTCCTACAGGGAACACAACGAGTGCTGCAGATATCTCAGCACTGTTCCCTCAGAAATGGAAAAACAGCCCTAATAAAAGATGATGGCAACCACTTGTACGTATTGTGTGCCAGCATGTAAAGGCTTCAGGAGAAGGGACAGAACATTTCTCCAACTCTTCCTTAAAAGATGGTTTGCCAAGCTTTAAGTTTACAGCCCTTCAGCACTTAAAGATGTCTGACTTCATATATTTCTATTAGGTGATTAATAATATTCATCACTGCAATATGCACACTGTGCAGAGAGGAATGTGGAGGAAATAGAGGAAGCATGAGAACTCAAGACCCACTAACAAATTTGTTAGGTGCAAAATTCAACAGACAGAAGTTGCACTGGTAGTTTTGTCACTGCTAGTGACAAATCCAGAAAATTACAGATTCATAAAAAGCTGAACATGTTTTTTTCTCAGTGTCTTTCTCAGCCCTGTTCCCACCCCAGGCAATTGCAGCATTTTGGCTGTCATTCTCCTGCTACAGGAGGCAAAGTTCAGCAAGCAGGACACAAAACTGGGAGTCAGCACACTTGGGCTTTACTCTTGGCTAAGCCAGTGACCTGCTTGGCCTTTTCCATCACCTCATGGAAACAACCAGTACCTCTGTGAGTCTTTATTTCTGTTCCTGCACTTTGCAAGTTCTATGAGCAGAGCTGTCCCTACATGTGCAACACGTGCAATACATAACAAATCCCCAGTCCTGGTCAAGGGCCTCAAGTACTAAAATAAATCAAATTATTGGTACTAAATGTCAAAAAATGCACTCTCAGAAAGATCAAATGGTTGGCAGAAGACCTGTAAAGAAATGTCATTTTTTTCCATTTTCATTCCTCTCTCTTGTTCAACTTTTAACTTTATATGTTAATCCTACAAATATTCATCCAAAAAATAAGAGTCATTCATTCCTTGTCTTTCAGGCCTAAAACTGGTGCTGTCCTCACTCAGATAGTCTATGCATTTTCTAAACTAATTTGCTTTTTTCAAGACTCCATCATGCTCAGTGGTTAATAGATCATGCAGCTTATACTGATAAAGGACCAAAACCAAAAATATAGAGAGCAGTCCAGTACCTTACATCCTTTTACATGTTCTTCTCCTGCTTTTCTCTGCTAAGCTTCTTTGGCTCTTGTTTTCAATGGCTCGGAATAAAAAATGAAACACTTAAAACCCATCTGAACAGAATGACCAAAATAATAAGGAAGAGATATCACATAACTCACTGGAAAATTCAGTTTCGTGATGGTTACACCTAAAATCTCAAATCTGTCCCTAGGCTATACCTGCAACACGACATGGCTGGCTGTACTGCAGGAAGCTGTTGGCACTTCAAGCCAGGGTCAGTTTGGAGCACATTTGGAGGAAAAATGAAATCTTTGTTGCCATTATAATTGTTTTCATTAAATCTGATAGAAGTCTAGACATATTTTAACTAAAACCAGGGGAAGCAATAGGCAGGATGCAGGTAAAACAGACAAGGGCTGTATGGCACACACTGATTATCCATAACCCTCTCCATTTCATCACAGGGAATATGAACGTGTGTGTTCACTTCACTAACCATACCAATGGACAGGCTTAAGTCCTTCTGTAGCGTGGAGTGTGGGGCAGCAGCACCAGCATCCTGATTCTTAGACTCTGCCTCGTGGTTGACTCCTGGTTAAAGCTGGACTAGAAACAAACAGGGCTGAAGGCATCTGAAAAAATACTGTTCCTCAGCAGTGAGGTCATCTCCTACTCCATCAGCTAGTAGGTAAGTTGTGTAACAGGAAAATCCAAGTTGATATATTTCAACTGCCAAAGATTATGAATTCTTTGTTTTGCTTTGGAAACAAATGCACAGTAGAGACCAGAATCACAGAGCAAAGAAGACAAAACAAAGGCTTTGTTTGTAAGGGGATGGAACCACTGCTCCCTGGTCAGGGATGAGGTTGGCTGATGTGTTTTCCATAACAGTCAATTGAACAATCTCAGCTCTCAATCCCGGCCAAATACTAATCTGCTGAATTTATTACATTTGGGTTTTCAAATTAAAATTACCATCTGTAACTCGTGTGGCAAACAGCACTGAACATGTGACAAGAGAAAAAAAAGCACCTCATGACAAGGTGGGCAAATTCCAGTCGGTTTGAGGAGCCCAAAGAACTGAGACACTGCATGATGAACATTTTCTTGCTGAGCAAAAACTGTAGCAGTTTAACAGGGTTATTTGTTAAAAACCTCTCTGTTCACCTCACTAATGGGCTGTGCAGCCCAGGTCTGGAAATGTAGTTGATTTGATCAAAGTGATACTATCAACAAAGCCAAATTGCAGAGGAAAAATGACATGATAGCCAGAAGTAATACATACGCACATAGAGAGAAGAAAATCCCAGCTTGGGTTTTGGGGGTTTTTGTTTTGTTTTGAAGATTTCTGCTCTCACGGTCGTAAACATTCTCAGGACAACAAAAGCTGATTCAGTATTGCAGCTACGCTGTCCAAGGTGGGTGAAACCCCAGGCCACGGAGCACAGGGTGTTTGGAGTTCTGCAGGCCCACAGTGTCACCCAGCACTTCTGGCCAGTCAAGCTGCTGGTGGTGACTTGATGATCTAATTCTTAGCAAGGCTGAGGGCTTGAACCTTTTTGCTCTTTCACTGCTACTCTGAGACAAGTGAACTCTTTGGAAAAGCAGTCTGCTGCAAACAGCAGGTCCATTCATCTCCAGTTGAATAAATTACAAGGTATGAACTCCACTCAGGTACCCACCCCATGCTCTCAGTGTGCCTGGTGCCAAACCACGTGTTTGATAGGATTTCTGCACAGAAATGCAGATGGGTCTGGGTTTAGTGGAAATGTCACACTGCACATGCACACAGAGGTGCAAATTACCTGCTAAATGATGCAGAGTAAAGCTGGCTTTAAAAAAAAAGTTTTCAGAGTAAGTCTGTTGCCAAAAATACTTTTTTATTAACCTTTTGTCCAAGTGCCTGCAAATCATACTGGTGAATATCTGAATTCATTTTCAGATCGAGGTGCCATACAGCAAGTGATCCCATCTTAGGCAGGAGACTTAGGAGCTACTCAGATGGGGATTTCTACCCCTCCCATCACACCAGTTCTTCAAGTTCATATTTCCCAGGACAAATAAAACCTGAGCTGGAGCCCAAACATGCAAGGTGTTGTACAAAGAGTGCATGCTTACAGTCTCCTGAGCAGGCACAAGGCATTGACTGAGGGCATCACTCTCCTTGTACAGTCAAAGGAGCTGGGCACATTCAAATGACATCAATGGGATGGGATGTAGGTGCCCATCTCTCTTTGCTCTCTAGGAAGAGATTAACTTGGACAAAAACACTGAGTTTTTTTCAGTTTTTTAGGGTTTTAATGATGACAAGAGCTAGATAAGAAATATACCATGTGTGATGCTAACAAAAAGAGGCTTCCTATCCTCATTTTGTAAAAGAGAACAAACAAGGCTAAAACAAAATCAGTCCCTTGATCAAAGACATGTAAAAAGTTACTAGGAAAACTAGAAGTAAAAACTTTTTTTAGTTTAGATCCTCCTTTCTCATGGTGAATTAGGCAGGAAAAAGGCTCTTACTGCTTTCCAATAAACAGCAGTGGAAAGATATCATTGCCTTATTTCACACTTGGTGATTCCTGTCCATTTCTCTGTGAGAAGAACACTGTCCCCCTTTTCCTTCTTCCTGACCTAAGCCAAACACAGAAATTTAGGCTACTTTTCCTGTTTTCTTGGCATTTATTCCTCGAGACATAGTTCATGCTGTTGATTTCATTATGGCCTGATTTTTCAACTGAGATTTGAGCAAGATTTTAAACCAACTTGACTGAATTCAGTCAAGGTCTCAGACATTACTGCTTCCAGGCAAAAAGTAGAAATACGAGAATTTTTAGGGGAAGGGGTTGTTCAGGGGTTTTTTTAAGCCTCTAATGTGAATGTTTCACACAAGTTTTTCTCTATTTCTGGGTAACAGGTTAATTTTACATGCAAAATATCTTCAGATAAATATTTTTTCCCTATATAAACAGGACATTAAGAAAAACAACTAACAAACTGTTTGGGCGGTCTTTTTCTGCATTATCATTTAATTTGAAATTTTATCTAAATGCAGTCAAGGATGATGAACATGCAAATATAGTAGGAAGTTAGTGAAATTGAATCTATTTTTTATGCTTTTCTAATAATTCAAATTCTACCAAATTTTGACAGTTAAGAGTCCTAATGTTCTCTTAAATAATTGCTGTATGTACACATAGGGATATTACTATAGCAAAAGAGGTCAGGACCAAGGATAAAATTTAGTAGAAATACAAACTTTCAAAGATGCCAAGGTAGATATGAAACAAGGCTGAAGTGCCTTATTCAGTAGGTTGTTGATCAAATTTAAAACCAGAAAGGAGATCTTTGCCACCTACTGTTTTCCAGCAAGCAGCATAGACTCTCAGGTGCACAGCAGAAGTTTCCTTCTCAACTCCCCAGAGGTAGAGAAGCACTTCTGGGGATTTCTTCGACCCCAAAAGACGAACCATATTGAGAAATTACAGTTCAGGGGCTCCTAGTGTACTTATCTTTTTCTCACTCCATCTCTTGTGTTTTTTGATCATATGTCTAAATATAGTTGTCCTTCCTCTCTCATAAACCTAAAGATTCTCCCTTGTCTGTTGTGCTGTTTCAAACATCTGCCCTGCAGCAATAACTCCCCATCCCAAGGAAATCTCGGCAGGAGTCAGAGGAGCTTTCACTGCCGCTGCCAGTATTTCACATGATTTTGCCGGCTGTTGTTTGTTTGTAGCTGCTCTGTGGAGCAGAGAGGGTTACCGAGATTGACATTTGTGTTTGTAAGTTGCCATTAACATAAGGGAAATGGTGTGTAACTCCCATGTCCCCAGCCATCAAGGGGCTGTCAGCCTTAGTCAGTGTCCCAACGCCCTCTCACTCATCCTCCTTAAAAGCAAATGAGTGGTTCTGCGTCTGTTGTTTCTTCCAGAGGCAAAGCCAGCAGGGTCTTCCTTCCCTCTAACTCACCCTCATCCAGAGGTTTGTGTTTTAGTAACTTGAAACATCCTGTAAAATCTATCAGGATTAGTTTCCAGTACAGATGCACTTTTACTTGGTCCAAGCCAATCAAATGTTCCTCACATACTGAGCCCCAGGGTTTAAGGGAGCACACCCAACATATTAAGCAAAAATGACCTTCTTAGTGCGGCTACTACATTCTCCTTTTTGACCCCTTTTGACACAATTTTGGCTGAGACAAGACAGAGAGTTAAAGGCACTGTGAATGGGCCAAAAATAATATAGTAAGAGTGTCTCTGATGTCACCAGGATGTTATATCCTTAGACAAAAAAAAAAAAACAGGTTTTAGATGGAACTGGACATTTTTTTACATATTAGTAAAATAGGCTTTTTAGTAGATAACATTTTGCTTTCAAATTCATTTTTCAGTCTTTCCCAAGGGAATTAGTAACCAAATTAAGGGGTTTAGGAGCTCCCATTATAATCAAACACAAGCCAGAACTTACAAGCCGTGTATGACCTGGCAGTCCAGAGGTTATGATGAGTAAGAAGGTAGACCACAGAAAACCAAAGAACAGGAAACTTTCAGTCTAGTGTTGATGGAAAAGCTTTGGATTAGATAGATGCAGTACTGAGTAACTCAATTCAAAGCAAACAGCTCTCCCAGAAGTCTCTGCCCCTTTTATGGAGGAAAGGCTGGAGATATATGATGTAAGAATTCAGGAGTTACATTAAGCTAAAAAGTCTTATTTTGAGTTATATACAGCAAGAACTGGGTCTACACAGCTCCACAGAGTGACTTCCCCTTCTGCCATCCACAGGCTCCATTGACTGACTGACTTCCTCAATTTCTAACTCCAATACTTGTTATTCCATCAAAGCTGGTTTGATGCTCAGTTCATCTATATGTACAGGCAATTTAATGGAATTTCTGGAAGGCCACGGATGTACAATACCTAAACAATTCAGTCCAGCCCTCTGTCAAAATCACTTTTTCTGTGCAGCCACAGAAAGAACTTCTTTTTCCACCAGTGGCAATTCCAAAAACATCCAGATGCTGACAATTTGAAAAACAGCAGGCTTTTCAGTGAGATTAAAATCAATCCAATCCAACTTTTCCCCATTCTCTGGGAGGGGTCTTAAAACTGGAATATTGCACATAAGTATGAGTTTCTCTTGCTGACAGATATTAAGGGCCAATAAAAGAATGGCTCAGAAATGTATGTGCCCACAGCCAGTTATCAGACTGTGTGAGGCTGTGCTGCCTTAGTTTCAGTGTTATCCTGGATCCAGGTGAGCAGGTGGTTAATTTTAATCCTGACCACTAAAATGCAACACAACCTGTCAAAGAAAAAGGAGGCTGGGCTGAAATCAGAAGCTGATTTCCTTGAGTGAACTTAGGCTTGATTAGATTTCTGAAAATATAATGTACCACTAATTACAAAATAAAACTTTGACCAAGGTTAGCTCTTTAATTTCCACTGGAATAAAGGCAAACAGATGTCTCCACACTAAAATGAACAAAACAAAAAATACTATAAATTGGACAAAAAGTCCAAATCTCACTAGGGCAGTTGTACATTCAGTTCCCATTAATATTAACTGTAAGCATCCATTTATGAAAACATGTGTCATCAGCTGCTACAGCTCAGCTGATGAGCGGCAACTTGGTGACTTGAGGCCAAAATCTACTAGAGACAGTCTCTTTGTGCTGCCTGATTTTTAAAAGAATGTGGATTTCAATTAATATTGAGGGAGTTAAACATTAAAGCTAAAGGTTAAAGAATAAATACTTAAAATAAAGCTGACAAAACTCAAGGCATTCATTTCAAGGAGTAGAGTCCTCACTTTTTCCAGTCTGCATAAACCTGCTCTGGTTACCTTTAGGCTTTCACTGAGCAGGCTCCTCATGACAACAGTGTAAGAACCCCAGCTCTGCCCTCTCTATGAGGCAGAAATGAGTTACCCAAATTCAAACTAATATCACAGAGACATTTCAGTCATAAAGCTCAGACTAACACATATTGACAAAACTGGGGACCAGGGAGAGATAAAAGAGGCTTCCACAATACACTGCCTGAGTCCTTATCACTATTTAACTTTCACATTCATAAGAAAACTGAGTCAAAAAGCCAAAATCACTAAATGGCCAGATGCTCTTCTGGTTTGAATTAGTAAAGCTCAAACCCATCTACTGCCTAGGCTTTTTAATAACAACTCAGGTACAAGACATTTGAGATCTAAATCCTTATTCCAGGTAATTATTAGATCCATATTACCATATAATTACAAGAATATCTTTTTTATTTTGAAAATATTTCAATATTTTTGTCCAAGGGAAAAAAATAAGGGGGGAAAAAAGGTGATATTTTATTATAAAACCTCCATACTATTTTCTGGTCTTAACTTTGTGGTTTTCTGACATGACATATATTCCTACATATCAGATGTTGAGAAAGATCAGATCACACTGAGAGGCAAATTAAGCTGATTTTCTTCCCAGATCTAGATCAGCTGACCTAGACCACAATTACTAAAACCACTATAGTTTTCTATCATAAAGGTCACTATTTGCTGATTACACTGATTTTTGCCATATTCAGCCTACAAAACTTGCTTTAAAACCTCTGAGAAAACACACAGTTTGTCTGGAAATGTAGAAATTGCATACTTGGCTGTCACTTCTCTAAGCCTAATTTATAGATTAATTTACATATTCTGGATGACTCTTTGCTTAAAATCTTCATCAGAGAACAGCATTAGTGCAGGAGGTGTTGGGGTGGGAGACACTGGGTACAACACCGCAGTACAACTGAGCTACTGGAAGCAACACAGGGTTATTGTTTGGAGGAGGGAAAGTTTAGTGCAGAAAGGGAATGGAGGGCAGCCTCAAGCAGAGATTGGTGTCAAGGGGGAATCCTGCTGCGAGGAATGTACTGAGCCCAGAAACTGTCTCTGTTTTTATTACTATCTATAATTATAAATAAATGATGGTAAGCTTTCAAACTTTCCTTTCACAGCAAAATCCCAAAGTCATGGGAATCACTAATGCCACAAATAGACGAGTGAGATAAAGACATGAAAACCTGCCCTGCACGGGGCCTGTCAGCTATGGGCTCCCATTCCTTTACCCCATGTCCCCGTCCTCCCAGTGCTCCTCACCTCCACTGGACAGACTCACTGTAAGGTGGGCACTACCTTGACACTAAGCTCCAGCAGCACTGGCAAATTTAAGAGTAAACCCAGGTTGACCATGCACCAGGGCACCAGGCCCTGTGAGATCCCGTTGGGTTAGTGCAGCATTCATTTGAGCTCTGCTCTCAGTGCTGATGGGGATACAACTGTAATTGCCATGAGGCTCTTTGTCATCAGCTGAGGCTGGGATGGGAGCCCAGCACAGACAGCACACCCTGAATGAGAGCTGTGCCTGCAGGAGCACTTCAGCTGTGGCCCTCACAGTCTCGGGGAGAAAAGGGACTAGGTCAGGAAAAAGAGACATCTGCCCTGAATGATGGCAAGCAGAGAGCACCAGGAGAACACAACCATGATTAGGACAGCTGGGCTTCCCTGATGGACTGTCTCCTTCACTGTCCATCACTTTTCAACCTTTTTTCCTGCAGATTCAAATGTTTTAAGATTTTCACATCCTTCATCATTTGTACTCCAAGACTTCCTCAGACAGCCAGACCAACCCAAGAAAAGATTCTCCTGCCACGTTCTGCTTGCTGTTGCCCTGACCACTTTCCTTCACATCCACCTTCCTCCTTCTCTGCCAAAGGGACGTGCAGCTGCCACTCAAACCACACATCTCCTGTAAGCTCCAAACAGTTCTGTCTTTACCAGTATTCAAATGTGAAAAATCATTCTGCTGGAAATTTGGGAACCATTTAAATTTGAGTGAGAGTTAAAGCCCACAAACTACCATCAAATCATGTAGAAACTCATGTAATTTTGCTATGAATCAGTTTCATTCTTTGCGAAAACAACCAGAGTTTTTTTTTCTGCGGGCCCTCAGCAATGACAGCCTTTAGATCACACAGCTCAATACAAGGTCTCACATTACAAGAGTTATTATAGATAACAGTAAATTTATTATTGAAAACAAGGTGTTCTGTGGCTGCTCCTGCACAGTACAAGGAGTCCTGGAATGAAAATTGCTTGTCTAAAAAAAAATTTTAATTTGGACAGCTTGCAATGAACACAGCCATATGCCAATCCCAGGGTGCTCTGCCGCACAAAAATCACTGAAATAACTTCACAGTCACTTGGGAAGCTCATTGAAACACAGTTTCTTTTGAACGTGTGGAGCTGGTAGGAAATTTTTCCATTTAAAGTAAACTGTACGTCCCTCAGTACGGTCCCCTCCAAAGCGGGTCTTTGCTTTCCACACAAAACTGCAACTTTTCATCAGAAAGTCTAACATATCCAGTAAAAAAGATTTTCAGCCTTTCAAACAACAGAAGTTCCTCAGAAAAATAAAATGTTTCCAACATCAGCACCAGGTACAAACTGCCTGGAGCCCGGCGACTGACTGGGCCACTGTTTCCTGCTGTAGTCATTCCCTCTCTGGAGCACTAATCCGCAGCTGAGCCCCTCGTTAAGAAACTGTAACATCCACCATGAGTAAGTATTATAGCTGAGTGAAAATTTCCCTCAGCATTTGTTCCTCTGTGCATGACTAATCAGGATATAACTTAAGCTATTTTTCCTACCCTCTCTTTTTACAAACGAAGGCAGTACGGTCACATTCTAGTGGAAACATTACTCCAGCCACTACCCTCACCAGTAAAGGCACACATACTCCTTTCCTCTGATCTGTCCTGAATGGAGCAGTTTTACCAGCAGGTGCCTCTGATTATTTTGTCCTTGGAGCTGCATCCAGCTATGAACCAACAACTGACACAAGTATCACCACAACCAGCAATTCCCAAGTCAGTATTACCTTCTATTAGAAGGATCTTTCTACAGAAAAAGTGCAAATGAGGCGCTCAGAGAGAGATTAAGGATCAGCTTCTCAGAATTGCTTGAGCACAGGTAGGCAATTTATGGGGTTCTCAGAGGTCCCTACAGAGGTTTAAGGATCCAGATCCCTTTGGTAACACAAACATTTACAACACCTAGGGTCTCTACTGAAACAACACTGAGGCCACAGAAATTTTCAGAAAGACACAATACCTTTTACTGAAAGTAACATAACACTATGTAAGTCCATATATTAAGTTAATGCAGTAAAAAAAAATAATGTCGATGTCATTTCCACAGGAAGAAAAAAAATCTACCTTCTGTAATCTTGGCAGCCAATGATGCTCAAACCCTTACACAGAAAAGCAGTGGGATCTTTCTTACATGACCAAGAGCCTACAAACACTGGAACTCTGGAGATACAGAAAGCGGCTGTAAAACTCTGCTGCAGAACCAAAGTTTATGATAATGAGGTTTTTTTGGTTCTGTGGCTACAAAAAAAGTAGATTTAAAATGTGAACTGAACTCAGAAAACAATTTTCATTTTGTCAGGACTACAGATTTTGCTCTTTAATTCCATGTTCAACGCCCAGTCGTAGCCAAAGAGAAACAACTCTGTACCTTACTGTTTGTGGGAACATGAACAGAGCAGTGAGCTATCTCTTTACTTTCCTGTATCAGAGGTGCTTACTTCAGAAGCACCATTCTCTCCATTTTACAACTAAACTCTCTAATATTTTCCCCCTCTGTTCCTTAAAGCAGGGTTTGGAAAAGAAAGCCCCTAACTGCCATCTGCAGTGGAGATGCCACCTCAGCAGCCAGCCAGCTGCACTCAGGCCAGGTGGCAAACGGCACTTAAATGCTGCCTTCAAACATCTCTCACTCTATCCAGGGAGCCTTTTCCTCACACCAGATAAAATTCTGGGCACAGAAAGGGCTTGGCTGAGGGAGGGAAGGAGAAATAATATGGGATTTCCAGTTCCTTTTTCAGTCACTACGAAAATATCCTTTGAAATAACAACCTTTAAGGTAAAAAAACATTTTTACTGCTCCAAGATGTGATTCTTGGTTTTGTTTTGGTTTTTTTCCATTTTTAAAGCAGAACAGAACTCATGCATGCTTTGGTCATTTGTGAGCCCTGGCAGGTTTCAGAGAGGTTTAAAACTATAGGATATACAGTTTTATCCCTGTCTCTGGAGGCTTGCTGCTGGGAGACCTCTGAGAGCTGAAGGGGCCTCTCCTGTGCCCTCATGCAGGGTTCAAGCAGTGGACTATCAGGGAACTTGGAATTGTGGATGGTATAATTAAATTCAGTTCTCACTTCCCAGACCCACAAATCCCAGCCATGTCACAAGTGAACAGCCTGGATAAAATCTGTGCTTCTTAGAGGACAGGAGACTTTGCTGTACAAGTACCAAAGCCTTAGTGGAAACTTTGTTTTTCTCCATGTCAGCCAGGAGCTGACCCATCCATTACCACAAAGGACACTTATTCAATATTGATGGAGAAGGAAGTGTACCACCTACTGAGTCACCCATGCCACATCCTAACACCTGGCTGTGGCCTTGCTGTGCTTCCACTTAAACATGAATCTACCCTGAATACAGATGTAGAAAAAGTCTATAATAAAACCTCAAACCACATGAGACTTTCCTGGATGGGAGGGTATACTGTGATCTCCCAAAGTTCATGGACTTCCAGAAGAAAACTGAAAATTACCTGCTTTGCTTTTGTCCAGTTTCAGGGGTAACAACTGTGCATGTCACACCCCATAATAAGGTACAAAATTAAGTCTCCTTGAAATCAGAAACATAATCATGGCTACAATTTTTTTTAAATGACTGCACAAAACTAAAGCCAAATCTGGCAGTGTTAGAAGTCTAATCTACCACTTACCTCAACTACCTCTGAAAGTTCATCCAAGTTATGATCATTCTCACAGGACTTTTGAACATAAAATACAGATTTATTTTTTTTTAAAGCTAAACTACAGACATCTCTTACAAATTAAATTCTCGCCTGTTGGGCAATGAATCACTCGCCATCCACAGTACACCCCATAGTTGACAAACAAAGCAGTATTTGCCACCCTATTGCAAAACATGGTAGGACTGTATTTTGGGAAATGATTCTTCACTAAAAAAACATCGCCCAGTGCAGTACAATGCTACAAGAGTCATACAAATATGATGCTACATCCTGTGACTGGCTCTGAAACAAGCATGAAAACAGTCACATTTTGGGGGCCGGTGAAAGCACACTCTCTTTTGCAGGGAACATCAGCTCAGGGGTGGGCCCACTCCCCTTTGGTTTGTCCTCAGTCAGACCACAACCCCTTTAACCCCACACTGAGGAGCTCAGCCCCTTGGCAGCTCTCCCACAGGCAGGATAATCCAGCCCCACCCTTCGAAGGCACTTTCTCCAAAACGCTGTCACATGGTTTCCCCAACAAAATCAATGTTTACCTACCTAAAGCTTTGCGTCCTTCTGGATCCACCTGAAGAAATGAAAGAGCTCTGTGCTTGAGCTCAGGTCCCAGAAACATAAATGTGAAGTATAAGGGGAGGAAGAGGTAAGCTCAGGAAGAGAATAAGGAAAGATATTTCTGTAATTACCATGCCTTTTAAATCTGACTTTATCACCTCTTTTAAACTAATGTTTGCAATGTGTAATTTTGAAAAACTTTAAGTGCTGGAAGTATCTGTAACAGCTGAGCTTTTTCATATACAGAGTATCAGGACTTTCACCCAAATTATAGAGAGTATCACCCACGCTGGTGCATCGTTGCACCCAGGAGAACAGGCAGCTCCAAAAGAAAAACCATCTCAGTTCATATGGCTAATAAAATTGATACTAATGCTTCACTGAAAATAAACTCAAGTCCTCTGGGACACTCACTGAATTTCCCCTTAATTTTCTGATTTTCTCACAGAATAATTATTTTTATTGTCATTCATTCAGCTGTATTCTGAAATATAAATATGACAAGGTAAATTATTTGTTCTGTTGCACACAGCTCACCTTCTTGAAGTGCTCAAGGCCAGGCTGGATGTGATCCTGAACGACTTGGTCCAGTGGAAGGTATCCTTCCCCATGGCAGGGGGGCTGGAATGAGATGGTCTTTAAGGTCCTTCTCAACTCAACCATTTCATGATTCTGCAGACCCTGCACATGAGGGACCCCTGCAAGGACCCATCCTTTCACATTCTGATTTCCAGTTCCTCAAACTATCTACAGCAGACATATGGATAGGCACCTGTAAACGACATGTAAAACAACAGAAAAATCACCTCACAGCCACCTTATCCTGCAAAAGGAACACCAGCATCCATTCCCACATAGAGATGAAATCAAAATCTGCATCATGTATCAAATCCAAGAATAGCAAAGGAGAGTCTGGCAAGGGGGAAAAGGTGAGATTACTTGGCAGGTTTTGCCTGAGCCACAGCAGGAGCCTCCAGTACGTCTGCAGGCCATGACTCCATGAAGCTGCTTATGAAATCCACCTTCCACCTCCTTAATCAAAACATAGACTACAGCAGAGATCTCCCAATTTTATGTTTGTAATACTTAAATAGCTCCTTTTTCTCTAGGTTATGGATTAAATTCAGTGGCTTTGGATGGAAAGCCAGAGCAACCTGGCTTCAGGGGAACTACTTCATGTTTCAGCCTGATGCTTCAGACTGAATTCAAGTTGAGGGGATGAGGCTATCAAATCAGCAGAACTCTTGCTTAATGTTTTGAGTCACATGTTATATTAGTCACAAGACACAGTAATGGTCTTCCTGTCCTTTTTCCCTTGCCGAGATGAATAACCTCTCTTACGGAACAGGTTTTCCTTGGTGCTTTTGATTAAAAACAAATGGGTCACCTTCCCAAAAAGCTACTGAGCAGATAAAAAACCCAACCAGAAGCCTCCACATACACACTCATGGCTCACAAAGACCAAATAATCCTTCAGTGAAAAGAAAAGTTTTGCTATTTACTTGTGAAAGGAATGTAGGTGCTCTCAGTCCTGGGAGCTGCAACTGCAGTCTGTGGAGCATAGGTGTGCAAATCTCTGGGTGCAGCCCCTCATTCCCTGGATGCAAATTGCTCCAGCAAGACCCCTCCACTTGCTCCCCTGCTGTCCAGTAAATTATGCACAGGTTTTCCTGCGTGTCCCACCTGGTAATTAAGATTTCTAACTAAAAAAACACCTGAGGGCCTTCTCACATGCAACCTCCACACTGAAATAACCTCCACATTTTGGACTACAGCAACGAAAAGATAGGAGCAGCTGGGCTTCACTTTTGTCCTCAGCTTACTCTAGTGCAGTTCAGTGCCAGAGGGATCAAGGAAAAAGCTCCACACTCTAAGTGTGTTGTTGCTCTTCCCCTCAACTTCTGCAGTATTAAGCCATCCAAAAAAATAGGAGGGAAAAAAGTTCAATTTACACAGAATGCCCCAAGCACCCATCAGCGGGACACACCAGTACTCCTGGCACATCTCTGGCTTTTTAAATCATTTTTCAACTTTACAGCTCAGTGGTATAACAAAAACAGCTGTACAGGGTTGTCCCGTATCCCCCTCTAATACGTGCCTCACTATTTGTGCCTTCTCTCCCTGCTGTTTGCTGGTCAGCAGCTCCTCAACCCCTTCTCACAGCACACCATGGGTTTACAGGTGCTGGTGGGACAATCTCATAAATAAACACTAAATGTTTCAAGAAGTTGCCTTTTTTTCCACATAACTTTTTCTACAAGAAGTAAGGTATCACATCCACACTGGTCCTAGTTCACTCTGCCATGTTTTGAAGAGCCCCTGCCCATGAGAATGGTCTGCTGGCTCATTGTCCTTGCGTGATGTTTCTGCACCTCAGTCCAAATTCTCTGTGTGTCTCTCTCCTGCAATTTTTGGGGGGAGAGTTTTCCTTACTATTTTCACCACAGAGACTGGAGGCAGGTGGTGGAGGCAGCAATTCAGTGGCCCTCAGCACCCTGAGAGGGCAAGCACCCCAAGATTCTTTCTGGGCTCACAGCAGGGTTGGACAAAAATTCACCATTATTTCCTGGGAGGTTGAGGNGTTGTTGTTGTTGTTTGTTTGTTTGTTTTTAAACTCTGAGGAAAAACTGGCCTTTCCTTACGCCCCCAAGCATCTCCATTCCAAGCCGCGGGGGGCACAAACCCCGCACAGACGAAAGTGGCGGAGAGGGAGCCAAAGATGGCCGCCCGCCCTGCGGGGAGCCCGCCAAAACTCTAACCGTGACGGCAAAGCGCCGGGGCCTCATGGCTGCCTTGCTGCCCCAACAGCCCTCCCCAGACACCTTCCTCTCAGTCCCAAGAACCTGTCCCGACCAGAAACGTCTTCGGATATTTAGAAATACCCGCCCATCCGCCCGCCCTCGGGTGAGAGTACCGCTGCACCGGCTGCGTTTGCAATTGCACCAGGCTGCCGTGGGGGAAAAGCGGAAGGCGGTTTCCCTCAGAGGCTAGAAGTAGCCAGAGGGAGCCCCGAGTAGATCTGTCCCAGGTTTTCCCTTTCCGGGGACATAAATACTTGGTGTATTGCAGCACCATCTGCTGGTTCCTGTAGACGGGACACACAGGGATCTCCCAACGGGGTCGAAAGGAATAGAAGAAAGTTGAGGGCGGGGGCGTTGAGTGGTTTATTGCTCGTGGGCTTTTCCTGAAGATTTTCCCTCTTGTAAAGGCATTGAGGTGTCTCGAAATAAGTAGTATAAGAAACGCCACCACCCTGAGAAAAAGCGGACATATTAGTGCCAATTGTAAGGATTTTTTTTTCCTGAAGAAATACAATAATCAAAATCCAGGTTTTTCCCTATTCCTCTGAAGCAGAGGGTGGTGAATCTGCAGAGCCTCTGGAGAACGATTTTCTGAGGTGACCAGCTGGTCGTGGGCACTTTAATTTTTTCTGTATATCTATTTCAGGCAGCCGGCCCTTATTTCTTTATGTCTGCATTTCATGAAGCCCTAAACCTCTGACCCTGTGGTCCTGTGGAGGGGCTCAGCCCGCCCACCCGCAGCCACCACCACTTTGCTAAGCCCTTGCTGCCTTCCAGTGGTTCCTTTTTCCAGCCGGTTTCCTTCCTGGGCTTGATCCATCCAAACGGTGAAGTCATATTGGTGAGCTTTATTGAAAGTTGTTCCGTGCTGTTAATTTACAGTCTGGTGAAGGCAAAAGGAAGAGGTTGGGATTTTTCCCCTCTCAGTGGTTGATTTGAGATAATACAAATATGAAGCAAAACATTACTTTGAAGTTATGTTATATAGAGAGGAATGGCACTCACCTCTTTTGCTTCTTTAAAATTCAACTACAATATTAATTAAACCATGACTAAACAAAAGAAAACCGGTCCACCACCCTATAGAGTATTTGAAAAGAAAAGAAACTTCCCTTTACACGGCCCAGCAAATGTCCAAGGTTCAAATAAAGTATGAGGTGCTAACGAACGGAGTCTTGACAAACCTTGTTTTCCTGCACAGGGGCTCAGTACATAATGATTTCATTCAGCAGCTACTGTTCAAGCATGGAAAGTGTTGGTAAAGAAATCCCACAGAGATCAGACAACCATTTTCCTAACTTAAGCTTTCCCCTCCATTTCTCCCCCGTTTGCCTTTCGGGTCTCTGCCAGCCATAATATAAATATTCATCAGCTGATATTTGCAGTAGCTATGAAGTTATGAATGAGGCCAAATGCCTTTCCCTCCTGCCCCATCTGCAAAATGGCAGCTTCTGGTCTTAGCTCATGGTCAAACGACACTTTCCGAAATCCCCAAAGTGCACTTGCAGGCTTTTCAAATTCAGTTGGGCTTTTAATGCGCAAAGCAGAAATGTTGTCTACCTAATATTTACCCTGAGATTACAGAAAAAAAAAAAAAAAAAAAAAAAAAATTACTTTGCTATGCTTTAAACTTCGCGATGCCTTGACGTAATAGACAGAAGTGTTGGCAGCTCAAAATGTTGGTTG
This sequence comes from Chaetops frenatus, assembly GCA_013400775.1. NCBI lineage: Eukaryota > Metazoa > Chordata > Aves > Passeriformes > Picathartidae > Chaetops > Chaetops frenatus. Next base: position 34,987 of record VZTR01004535.1, on the reverse strand, counting down.
GTTTATTTCAGGAGACATGACTGCTGCAGGTTTCCTTTCTGAATCAAATACCAGACACTTGAACCATTTGTTGTGCAGAAAAGAGAAACATCTTTTATTCTTAGTGCTGGTTTCTTAACCACCTGGGTGCTGTCAGAAGGAGCCATATGCACTGGGAAACACTTTTAATAAGACTCCTTTAAGCCTGTCTTAAACCCTGGATCCTGAAAAATTGAATCCTCGCTGCCTCTCATACGTGTTTTCTCTCTGCAGATTAGTGAGGGGCTGCTGCTTTAGAAATGTTCCATTCTCACAAAGCCTGGAATTATGCTCTCAAACCTATCATGGGTCAACAAGACAGAGAGACATCTGATGTAGCTAGACCAGCAAAGTCAAAAGCAGAGATGTCAGAGAAACAAGGTGACAATGCAGAGCTTTAATGAACCTCATTCAGCAAGGTGTCAACACTGCATCTTAGAGGATTAAGAATTCTAAATACACAGAGCCATTGGGAAGTCCTGGTAAAGAGGCTCAGCACCACTCGGAATCAGGAAACTGGAACACATTTTTGTAGCTTGGGTTGCAAAAATCAGTCATGCAAACTATCCTTTCTTGTCTGATCCTCATAGATTCAGCTATAAATTAAAAAAACTACCACAAAAAAAATCACCTTCTTAAAGGAAGGTGATAGACGTAGGAAGCTTTAAAGAAGTTGCAATCATCCCATTTGATTTTGAGCAAGAAAAAGCCAGAACATTTCACCCAACAAGTCTCCAATATCTTTTGGCCAAAATAGAGCTTATCTTTAAAAAAAAAAATTATATTTCATTTACAGCCTACAAAAGACAATTTACTCCACCCCTTGAGAACATTCAGACACTCAAAATCCTTGTTGCTAAAAAAAAAAAAGCCCCCATGCTTTGTCTTTAATACCTTCAGCTTTCTGCCACAGCACCCTGTATGTCCTTTTTGAGATGGAAGAGCCTCAAAATCATCTCATGCCTCCAAACCAAGACCAAGTACTGTCTCCATCTTTTTACTAACCAGCTGCGTACACTTTTTGGAATATTTGCAATGGCAAATGCTGCAGAGGTGTTGGGTCCTGCATGGCTTCCACCTACAGGCAAAAAGGTTTCACCTCTGGGAAATCAGACACAAGCTCACCATCAGGTTCCATGAGGACCTCAGGCAGCTTTCAGCTAATACCAATGCTTTATTCTTCAGAACCACTCAGCTATGGACATAAGTGAACTCCAAAAAGTTGTGATCGGGGCAGGAAAAATTATAAGGCAGATGCTGAATACATACCTTAGCATGGGTCCTCTGCTCCCACATACAGGTAACTGCTTGGGGTGTGCACATTACACATAAGATCAAAAGGCAGCCCCTTAGCTAGACACATGTGCCAAGTTTTGTTTTACAGACCTAAATCATGTGCTGGAATGGACTCAGGATCACTTGATTTGGAAAATTTAAGTTCACAAATAGAAAACATTTTACTGGGAATTTCTGCTTTTAACACTAAACATTCTCTAAAGGTACACTCTGGGGTTTTTTGCAGCAAATTACACCACACTCAAAAATCCAAAATTCTTATTAGGCTGACAGTCCTGTTTTTATCAGCTGTTTGCATACTGCTGTGTTGCTTAAAAGCATTTTGTTGGGGCAATGGAAGAGTCTATATGACAGCAGAAGTGAAGAGTAATTAATTGACAGACTTGATTGAACACTCAAATATTGGGATTAGCTATTCTGATGATGTGGCACAGCAGGATGGACTAACTATGGCCAGCGCTACAAACAAAAACAAGAGGGAAAGATTAATCAGAGTGACACCTCCTCACACCAATGAGGCAGTGGAAATAGAGTCTATGCTAATTCCAAGTTGAAAAAGAAAGAGAAATTTCAAGGAATTTCTCCATAGCCATTTTCTCATGAGAGTGGGAAGGTGAGACTGAAAAAGGCTGGCTCAGGATGCTCTCTCTTGCATTCCCATGTATTAATACTCGTAGTAATAGACATATTACTTTTCCTGTGTTGATAACCAAAAAGGTTCTCAGAGGCAAAAAAAATCCTCCAAGGTAAATTATCCAGTGCATAGATTCAGTCTGAATGGAATGATCATGCTGCAGCCACAGCTCTAGAAATCATGGCAGCAGCCACAATGTTGGCCGAGACACACTTCATGTTGCAGCCAACACCTTTGCTTATCACATAGTACTGAAGATTTCCAAACACATCAGTAAAGAGTAACACAGAGTAATAAATTAACTCAGGGGCTGGATGTGCTGTATGGTTCCTTGTTCTTTGGATGCACTCTACATCGTCTATAATAACTTGACAATATGGTCAATATCCATACCAGAGCAATAATGGAAAAAGGATTGAGAATTAAAAGGAATCAATATTTTTTCTTTTATCTTTATGGTAAAAGGGCCTTTCTGCAATAGACCTAAAGTATGCTTTTATGCTTGCAGAGGGGACACGTATGCCCAAACCCAACACACTTGAAACTGATAAAAAGCAGAGCACGCAGATGGTTGAACTGTCTGGATTGATGCTCATTAGCATGCCAGCAAATTGTTCTCAGTTGGGTGTGGTTTTGTAGTCTGTTATGCAGCAGTTACAAACCTACATGTAACTACTTGCAAGTGACTGTCCCTAGATTAACAGGAAAAGGACTGTCAATGATGCCAGAAGGTCTTCCCTGTGTCTCCGGCACCACTGAATAACCAGCTGGAGCTGGAGCTATCAGAGATGTCTCTTAGGCCTGCTGTACAGCTGTGGCAGTCTTCCAGGTTAGCAAGGAACACACAAACAGCAAAGGTTTGGAGACTGAATCTGGTTAAGGTATAGTTTATGGATAAATAACACAGACAGTGAAGTACATAGATCATAAGATATTTGGATTCTTTATATATTAAAGTGTGCACATCATGCACCGGGACTGTTTACCTTTCCGTTCACAAAAGATGGTTTGAGTGAAGCTCTGAGCAACCTGGTCTAGTGGAAGGTGCCCCTGCCCATGGCAGGAGGGTTGGAACCAGATGATCTTTAAGGTCCCTTTGAACCCAAGCCATTCCATGATTCAGCACCTACTCTGTAATAGTCCAGGTTTGTCTGGGAAATACCAGCAGCATTTAGAAGGTTACTGCACAGGCCTTGCCAAACTATGATCACCACAGCAGCCTTGCCACAGAATGTGCTGCTTTCCTCCAGCTGTGGCCTCAAAATTCCTGATAAAAGCAATTATCAAGTACCTCACATGACAGCTGTAAGTCCCACCAATTCAAATACTGGGAACTTGATGGGATACACACAAAACTTCCAGTGAAACCTATGAAAACTTGGTGCTTCTTGGGAAGGTAGGGAGAACTATAGGTGAACCTGGAGGTTCACTTGAAGGTCTGTAGTGGTTTCACATTCACCTGCTCGCCTGCTCACACCAGGCGAGAGTGTAGTGTAGTGGTTTCATGAGAATAAGGATTAAGAGAAATGCAAAGCAGGCCTAAACTTCAAAGATAAAAATAGTTTATTAACAGAACAAAAAAAACGAGAGGAAAAAAAAGAAACCCAAAATCAACCCCCA
>VZTR01004535.1:0-30724 GCA_013400775.1 Chaetops frenatus | reverse complement strand
GACAGAGGCCCGGCCCAAGAGAGGGGAGGTCCGGGTGGTCCCCTCCTGGAGTTCCATTCTCCTCTCCCTCAGGCAGGGAGGGGGAGCAAAAGCAACCCCAGAGCAGCAGCAGCAGCACTGCCTGAGAGGAGGGGGGAAGGGGGACCCGGCCGCAGCCCCGGCACGGCCCCCAGGCCCTGAGGCCCAGAGCGGCCGGCCGGGCACGCGGTGTTACCTTCCCTGCGAATGGAAGTCAAAGAGAGCTTCTAACTTCCCGCTCTTAAAAATGTAAGCTTCGCAAAGACGCCCCCAATGCTCAAGTGGCCACACGAAGTGCCCATCTCAAAACCAGCCAATCTGTGGGCCCTCCACCCCGCGCCGGAAACCGTGCCCCGGCGGAAGTGGAAAAACAAAACCCCCCCAGGAAGGAGAAAAAAGTTGTTGTCCTTTAAACCACGACAAGGTGTTTGTCAGTCTCCTTTGTAGATTCCTTACCATGGCTGCAGATGGTGTATGGGAACCAGGGACTGGGTTCTTCTGCCACGAGACTCAGTGCCTTCTCTACTAACATAAAGTGCTGCTGAAGCACCACAGGCCCCAAAGTCACACCCATGCAGGTTCCTTGTCCCATCTGGCAAACCTTCAACTTTAATCCTGGGTGGGGGGCTCTTCAATAATGGAAATGAGCTCTTACCTTCTCACCAAAAGCCCCTCAGCAGCACCCACACCTGTCCACATGTCATTCCCAACTATTTCCAAAGGACAAAGAGTGCCCAGAAGTCCCACGTATCTTTCTCATTCCATGTTCCCTGTGAGATCCAATCCAAGGATGTCCCAGCAAAAGCTGGTGTGGGCACAGCAGTAAACACACAGGATGCAATGAGATGCAATGCCACAGCCAAGTGATGGATGCTGCCACCCCCAGTCCTGCAGCCATCGATTAGGAGCTGTGGAACAAACTCAGCAGCAGGCAGTAAGGAAATGAGGTGGATAAATGCCAACTCTTACTCTTTAATTGCAGATATATTTTGTTGGTCACAGTCTCAGGAAAGCACAAGTTCCCTTTTCCTAATATAAATTTCTCTGTCTGTAACTCTTCCAAAGAACTTGCCAGTGGAGTTTCTTGCATTAGTTTCTGCTTTGGTTTTTCCAGGTTCATGAGTAGACTTAAGCTTGTCAAAAGGAATTTATACCAAATTCAGCAAATTTTGCTGCTCTTAACTACCTGATGGAAAGGCTGCAGATGTGTAAGCCCTAAGTCTGTGACAATTTGTATTAAAATTATAATAGAAACCCCCACCTAAACTCTTCATACTCTGTCTTCAATAGAGTATGTGTATAGACCCAGAGGAAGGAAGCTTAGATATGGGAGATGGTCCTGCTGTTTGAATTCCCATCTCTGATCAGCATTCAGGTCTCACCTCTTAGGAACACTGTTTATCTCACAACCGTGCTAGGTTTCTGGGTCCCATAACAGAACATGCCAAACTAATTTGCTGACCATACCAAGTAGAGATGTGTACAATATCCATCTTGAATTTCTGTAACAACTCAGTTTATGTTGTGTCACCTTATTGTAGAATCTTCACACCTTTCTTTGAAGCCTTGGTGACTGTTCCTGAAAATTAGACTCATCTCACATGAAATATACCTAGCAGTGAATACTTGGTCTGCAGGAACCTTTTCAATGACCACTAAGTGTTTAAAATTCACTGCTTTCAGTTCTCCTAAAAGGAAAACCTAATTAAACACAGTGCACAGAATTAAAGGGGTTAGCATCCTACTAAAAGTGCTTGGGGAAATGCTATCAAATTTTAGAAAACCAGGGAGAAATAAGAAGTGATCCATTCCCATACTGCAAAGCCACCACAATCAGGTTTTACTTGGCAAAGTGGCAGAGTCTCAGTTATATTAGGAACTTCACCTTCTGCAAAGAAAAATACACAGGCTAAAGGCTCTGCTGTGCCCCAGCTCTACCTCTGCTCTGGTCACCTGTGGACCTTCCCTATGGTTGCTGAGTATTTGTGATGTGTGTTGTACACCCCAGAGTTACCTGCCTTAGGGAGAACAGTGAATTGAGGTAGTGGAAGGGAGAGTTAAAAGACTCTGCTGGGGGAATTAGTTTGTTTCTGCCCCCATTTTAGAAAGAGACTTTTTCTTCCTCTGCCTGTCAGAATTTACCCTTCTGACTCTGTTGAGCAGAGACTGCTGCCTGCAGAAAAGCGTCTGTGCAGTCACAGCGTTGCCTTGATCTTGACTGGAACTTACAGCTGCTGCTGTCATAAAATAATAACCAATATTAATCACTGTCAGTCTAAATATATGAATGTCTTCTCCTTGGCTGAATTACCCATCTGCATGCATCTCCCAGCCTTCCACACATAGAAGTGCCAACTGATTACTCAAAAACCTGAGCACCCTGCAGGACTGTGACAGAGGAGACGTATTGATGGTTTCAGGGCAGTCCTATCAGGGTGCTCTCTGACACAATTCATTCTGCCCACCTGAAATGATGACTTAGGAGCTGGAAATCCCTAAGAGGGAATCAGATCTTTGAAGTTCCCCTGGGACAGCCTCTGGGTGTCCCTTGCAGAGCTCCAGGCCCTTGGGAAACACAGGACTGCCCTCAAGGGTGTTCTTATGTTGGCACATAACCAGTGTACCTATGCAAAGGAAGAAGCTGAGCTACAACACAAAGGCATTTTTCATCTGGAGGACATGTTCTCAACACACCAAAACATCTTTGTTATTAATGTAACATATGTGGTACTCTTCCTCTGTTTGGCAGGAGATAAGAAAAACAGAAGCAATGCAAAAATGAAAACAAAATGGAGCATATAAGCATCGTGAAACAATTACAGTGCTGCGTCTCATTAGGATCTAAATCTGGGATTGCCAGTCTTGTTTTAAAAACAGTTTTGTTGAACACCAAGTGACAGAATTTAAAAGCTGCCATATCTTGCTGTATTGTGGGCCGCAGTCACAGCTGGTGTAAATCAGTATAAACTTATGAAGTCAATGGAGCTTCTCTGATTTACACTAGCTGAGGTTATGGCTCAATAAGGTTAGGCTTGCTTTCTAGGAGTGTTCAAGGAAGCCAACTTCTGTGTGTCCTGTGATGAAGTGGTTATTTATAATGGCCTTCAGTGTGGTTTGGAGCCAAATTTCCACATCAAAAGTAGCTTTATAAGAGATATCCTTACAGTGAGGTTCAGTGCAAAATCATGACTTTAGAAGCCAGCTTTCCTCATGCACTCAAGTATTTGATTTCAGCCTGAAAACCATTTGAGAAGCCAAGAAAAGCAGAGCCATTCCTGCCTACTTCCCCAGCTCTGCTTCATCTTTGAGTCACCTGCATATCCAGCAGGCCCCGACCTACACTGCCCATTTATCAAGGCGAGTTAATCTAAGTGTCTGTTTATTTATGTTCAGAAATGCCCAGTAAGACAGACAAGTTTCATGCATAACCTGAAAAATGGGGGATGGGGGTGGAATTCTTACCAGTTCCAGAGCTATTTGTTTGACTTGGCGACTAGTGAGAATAAAACACAATAATGTGTCCCAGAGTCACAGCGAGAGGTGGAGGTCACAAGAAAACAGATCATGTCTTTCACAGCTCCTCAGCTTCAGTGCGCTGAATTATGACTCCCATTATTTACTTACTGGATTCTCCACCCTGCTTGCAGGATCCAAGCATTCGAAAAGCAGCAGGCCTCTGCTTCAAACGACTGACAGTCAAGTGAGAGAGAGAGGAAAATCTGTCCTGAAGCTATAGTAACCTCCTCCTCCACATTTGACCTGAAAGGTCAGATGTTCTCACAACCCTCGGCTGACTCCTGCCGTCTGCTGAGCCACGCCTGCAGTCCTGCACCTCTGTGCTCTTCCTCTGCTGAATTAAACTGCCAGACTCTTACGGCAAAGACGTTCCCAGCACAGCCAAACCTGCTCAAGGTGGGCTTTTCCAGAAGGATACTGGTTTTTTTCTTAGGAGGCTCCTGCTCCCTCCATGTCCAGCCTTGATATGACCTATCAGCTGTCCAGAAAACATCACAGGCTCTTTCACTGACCTTGTCACTTTGAAACAGATTGATTTCTTTAGAACTTAGTGCTAAAAATGCATGTCTTGGTCTCAGTTGCTGAGATCCCAAAGCAGGGCTGAAGCCTCTCCATACTCCTGAGTGGTTTCTACACATCCTATGGAGAATGCCACACTCTTCCACACACCCTTTAGTGGGTTTAATCCTCCATGAGCTCACTGGGATTAAGAAGTCAACTTCATGAGGATGCTTCCAAAAAGGGAAACTTCTGAACTGCCAGCAGCAGAGAAATCCACACAGAGACTGAATATGAAACACCAGCGTGTAAGAGCCTGCCTTGCATCTTAACTTCTTGGGAGGTGCCACTTTCTCTTAAAAAGCACAGGATCCTCCTCCTCTTTCATACCCTCAGGTTTTGCTTTTGGTCTCTTCTCTCTTCACAAAACATGAGATAAATATTTTCTTATTAAGAGCTGCAGTCTTCTTTTCCAAGGAATGTTCCTGGTCCATCTTGGGAGGTGGTTAGAGAACCCCATTCATCCTGATAACCCATTGAGTTACTGGTCACTCACCAGCCTCCCAAAACAGGTTTTTTTCTCAGTACCCAGCACACCAGTTGAGTGCCGTTTTTCTGAGTACAGAAACACCACCTACGGTTCTCCCCTTATTCGGTTTTTTCTATGTAGGCATTTCTTCCTTGTATCTGTGACTTAATATGGAGCCAAGATCAATAGAGAAGATAATTTCACTATTAAACACATCATGTTTGTTATTTGACATTTGGACAGGCAGCTCTACTAAAGAATCATAAATGCAAAATACTTCTCCTCCCCTCTACTTCTGTGCCTTGATCTAAGGACTGTGACTGTTCCTAAGAGTTTCTTGGGTTCATTTGTTATTTAAGACAATTTTCTACTTAACATATTTCCCAAAGACCTATCTTTTTTGTTACATTACTTATATTCTCCTCAGAAACTCTCACAAACCATAGAAAGATCTACTATCACCTGTTCTGTGCGCTCTGGTTTTTTGTCAGCTTCTCTAGATGAAGGAAGTGTGGAGATATTTTTTCCTTAGCCTGGACATGGTGCAGCTTTTTAAATGGTTGAGGGCACTCAGTCTTTCCTACCTTTTTTTTTTTTATTATTATTTAACAATTTCAAGAAGTAGTTATGTTTGTCTGTCTCAAAATCAAAAGCAATTCTCTTCATTGTGGAATATTTTAAAAACAGAATTCTACCAGACAAATGAATTTACTTTCTGTTAACAATCTCACAGCCTTTAAGTATTTGGCTTAATTTTGTTTTTTAATGCTTGTCTAGTCTTACTAGGGTTGAACTGGAAGGCAGTCAGATGATTCTCAGATAACAGGCAGGAAAAACAATGTAAACACTTTACCCAGAGGAACTAGAAACAGTGAACTATGCACAGGTAACAAAACTGATTTCCTCACCATCAGAACTTCTACTGAACCACAGAGTTTCAGAACTTTCCTCAGATCTGGTTGGGGCAAAGACAGGAAACTGCATCTTCTGAGCTTTAGAAAGAGATCTTAAACATGTAAACATAAGATATTATGCCCCTGTCTTTTAAATAACATTTATATTATCTCAAATAAACAGTCTTGCTGAAGTTAGTCTGTAATTGACATCTGACACAGTCCACATTGCAACAGATATTATAAGTGCAGTAAACAGCAGAAATTATGCTTCTCTGTGCTCTGAGAAACATTCGTATTTCCTTGCAGAGATAAACTTTATTTTGTTGCTACGCAACTCTCACACAACAGACCACATTCTGCAGTAAATAAGAGTACAGATTTTACAACTGGAGGGCAAGCATGTGGCCTTTTGGGTTTTCTCCCCATTTCAAGTTCCAGCCCCAGCTTTAATTCACATTATAGTATTCCATCATTTCATTACAAAGCCACCTCTAAAGCTCAGTAAGGGATATTTCAAACCCTGCAAAGTGGGAGAGTCAGAATGCATGAGTCCTTCTGAGGCTGATGCGAAACAAATGGTGGAGCTGGTGATGTCAGTGAAACCATGAAATTAAGGTGTTTTTCTCTTTTTTAGTCTTCTTTAGAAATGAACATTAAATTTTCACAGCACGATATTCAAAACCTGCGTGGCCACTCCCTACTCCCTGTAACACTGCCATACCTGCAAGGGAGGTGAGACAGGTGAAGATCTACCCTTGGTTTTACCTAAGATGAGAACAGTAGAGTCTTACCTCCTTTGCTCTTTACAGTTGCAAAATTTCTCCTCAATTCAGTGGATATTTGGATTGTTTAGAGAACAGAGGCACAGATCCCGCGTGTCTCTGCATCCTTGTCATAAGCAGAGTGAAGAACACGAAGATTTATCTGACTTAAGGGTGTGCATGGAAAATAAATAGACACCCTAAGCTCTACCCAAGTCATGGGTTAATGCCTCAATTATTCAAGTTTCCCTTTTGCATGTGGCTGCAAATTCTACGAACTCTCTCAGGTAGCGTCAGCCTTCCCTTGCCACTGCTAGCAAATCAGTCCAGGTGAAAAATGTGACCGGGAGCTCCAGTTGGATGCAGCTGGCACAGTTTGGGCTACAGGGATTTGCATTAGCCAGGGATCTGACCTACATCCAATGCACATACGTAACAGCTGTCTGATTGCAGAGGGGTTTGTGCCACGTAAACAGCAGAATTTCCCCAATTTTCCCCAATTTTGCTTTGCTCTTTGGTTCTTCACAACAAAGAACCCTCTGGACTCCTACAGCCTACGTGCCACAAGCCCAGATGCTTATAAAGTCACCAGGGAGAGGACACTCTGTTCGTAAGAAAGCAAGATTTAATCTCTACAATCTACAGTCTAGTTTCTCTAAACAGTGAGCAAGAAGAATCTTTTGCATTTCAAATTTCAGCATTTCTGTTTGCTATCAAAACATTTATGTTTATAGTTTCACTTTAACAGCTAAATTACTCCCAGGCATGGAAATTAATATCAGCATTTGTTGCAAAACACACTGAAGTTTCTATGTTGGTCTTGTATAAAGGCCCATCTTTAATCACATCTCCAAGTGTGGCAGCTTTCCTTAAAAGCCTGAGAGATTTGGAAACACCTGTACAATTTCCTTTGAGTCCTTTCTTCAACAAGTGACCTCCTACAGAGCAGAGCATTCCTTCAGTCAGGACTCCAGGATGAGGTCCACAGAGTGAATACAGTTGGATTTTGCCTGGAAGCACAACAGGCAACACACAAGGCAAGAGGCTTCAGACCTAAATCTTGGAAAACAATACTTGAGGTCTTCGAATCAGTGTCCTGCCAATTTCTTCTACTCTCCGGCATCCTGGAGGAGAAGTTGCAGATGAGTTCAAACCCCTGATTTTACAACCCACTCTTAAGCCTTTTCTTTTTCTGCCTCATAAAAATCTACATTCCGTCAGATGAAATCCACCCCTTAGTGACCAAATATTTGCCACTACTTTTCTATGGATTTATTGCTCTCCTCATGGAAAAAAAACCCCCAAAACAATGTTTTAACCTAATCTACTCAGTTCCCCATTTATAAAGCAGGGATAGCAAGTCTTTTTCCCATTTCTCCACAGAGTAACCTATTTAGGTTGCAAACATTCCCTTCATGCAAGTTGCTATAGCATCTTGCCTGGGGCAAATGAAAGCTCTGAGAAAATGTGATTATGGAGAGGAAATGCTGATGTCCTACCTGTCAGTGCCATTGCCAGATGAAACTCTTCCTTCAGCATCTGGAGAACTTCTTTTGCTCCTTCTTCACCCTGGGAGATTAGGAGACAATGTGAACTATTATGCGTATATATATGTGTGTAGGCATAGACATTTATAAGTGTGCCAAGAACAGTTTTATGCACTAACATAAATCATGAGTGTTGGTCATAGCAAATTTTATATCAGCTGACCTGGGTGCACAGAGACACCAGCACACACATGCTCCTCTGTGCATACAGACACACATATGTGCACATAATAAGGCTAAACAGTGTATCTAGGGATCTAAAATCAAGCATTTGATCTTTTCCTCACTTACTTGATAAGCCAAGCCCCAGAGGACAGGTCTCCCAATGAAAACAGCTTTGGCACCAAGAGCCAGTGCCTTGAGAACATCCGTGCCTTTTCTTACACCACCATCCAGGAATACCTCCACCTTCCCCTCCACAGCCTCCACGATTTCAGGCAAGACATCAATCTAAAAGAGAGAAACCAGAAATACAGCTTGGCTGCTCCTGAAACCCTATTTGTTTTTTGAACCCGTTCTTACACATAAGATCTAAGCTTTACAGCAGCTTAATGAGCAGTTGCATGCATAAATCCATGCCCAAATAACACCTTGTTGGATTGAGAACCAGCAGTGACTTTGCAGGGCAGAAGGTACATACAAAGGTCAAATTTATTTGGAGAGTCCCATAAACAGAATGAGAATCAGCAGGTCTCACAAAATGGCCATCTGACCCCAGGAACATGTCTGACACAAGGCAGTATCTGATTTTTATGCAGAATATAAGAAACAGTCAGCACCAAGGAAGCCTTTTGGTATTGTTACCTCCCAAGCTTCCAGTCTTCACTAGTTTGGGAATGAAATTGAATCACTCTCACTTTTAAAATAATAATCTTTTCTTCCTTGTTTTAATTTCCCATTCATTTATTCTGAGGGCCAGCTCAGGAGCCCAGAGGCAGGCACTGTACCTATAGACAAGGAGTAAGAGAAACACATGCCTGGAGGAACTTAAGAGTTGGCTGAAACATTTTAATTAATGTATTTTCCTTTTTTGAAAATGCGTCTAATTACAGGAATGACTGTAGAGAAAAACTTCTTAATATAAAAAAAAGTAACTTTCCACTGAGTTTTGAGCAAGGTGGGAAATAATTTCTTTTAATGCACATATATGTTGCTTTCACTGAGCTCTGCTCATCCCCTGTCTCAACTTACCCCCTACACCAGTGATACAAGTAAGGGGGGAAAGTATTTTTACTCTTCTCAAGTTACAAGTAACCAGGGAACAAATAATTCCTTATTGTAGTCCCAACGAAAGGATGAACCTCCTGAATTCAAGCCTGGAGCGTTAATTACAGAGCAACTTTTCCTGTAAGGCCATCTAAATAGTTCCTATTCATGACAATCAGGAAAGGAACACCACCAGGACCAAGTATTAAGAAGACTGGAAACAGTGTGTGGAAGTAAGACAAAAGACACACAAATTAATGTCTTTCAAATACGGATGTAATTCATTTCCTTTCTAATGGATAAAAATGACTAGAAGATGGGGGGGGGGGAAACTTGAAAGTGCAGGGGTTTTTTAGATTTGGATGAAAAATTTCTTTAAGTTTGGCACTTGCTGTGATTTTCCCCCTCCCTTTGGTTTTGCTCTCTTGCCAAACATATTTTGGATCTATTTCCATACCCAGAGACCACTTTATACATCCTGACACACTGTACCAACATTAAAGTGCTCTAATAACTAAAGCATGATGCAGATCATAATTAAAACATAGATTTCCTCAGTGTGTAACTAGACACTAGAAATATTGACCAGCTTGGGTTGAGCTCACTATCTGAAACCCCATGAAATTGAAGCAAATTATTATGTTTCTAAATCAAAACCATTTAACATGATCTGATGCAGATACATTCTAAAAACAGCATTGTGAAGTGTTGTTCTTTGTATCATAAATCCAGGGAACACACCAGCTTTGGCAGTTCTCCTCTGCCCTGTGGGGTTGCAAAGGAGCAATCCCTAACAAGGAGTTTGCAAATGTTTCTTCTACTGCAGCTGTCAAAAATTAATTTGTATTTCTTGAGCTCTCTTGTTCCTCAAAATGATGTTTTTAACATCCTTATACATTGTTGCTGTTGGATGACCTCACACACAGGCTTGCCCAGGAGTTTTAAGTACTCTCAGTGAAATTGGGGAATACATTCCCAGGAGGTGGCAAGAGGACCTGTTCCACTCCCCCTTTCAGGGAACCATCATGGAAAACAGGAGGTTTTTCATTGAGAACATATTGGAAATACTCAGAGAGGCACAACCGGGCTTTGATTCTACCCCCCTTTCATGCTCTTTTTATTTGTGCAGCTTTCCCACACCAAATGAAGCAAGATGAGTGATGACTGGAATTTTGGGGATTTTCCTTCATCCTGAGCACATACTTTTTCATTTTCCTTTACTTCTTTCTTTTTTGCCGACTGAGAAATTCTCAAATTCCTTTCACCTTTGGAAAAGTCATGGGGTAGCACAACAAGGAAAAGGAAAAAGGAAAAACTGTAATTTAACCACTCTCTCCCTTTTCCAGAGGTGAAAATATTTGAAAGGAGAAAAATGGAGAGTTTCATTCTGCCTTTAACTGTTCCTTAACTGTAATTTTTCAGAAGCCTCCAAAGAATATTAAAAGAGGAAAACCAGCCCTAATACAACCTTCAGTATGCTGCAAATGCCACTGAGGGTTTTTCAAAACAGAGAAAGAAGAAATTAAAGAGGAGACTGGAAAAAAAAATCTGGAAGGTTTTCCAATTTGATCTACCAAGGAAAGGCTGTGTCTAACTCAGAGTATGATGTGACATCCATAGAGAAGGTGAGAGAGGTTATTACTCATGGCTTAAGGCATAGAACACTTATTCCAGGTTTTTCCTCCAGCTTCCACATGTTCAGAGAAAGCAAAGCAGAAGCCAAAAGGCAGAGAAAATTAGAGATTACTGGAGCATATTGGTATCAGTACTCACAGTAGCAGGGACCCCATCAAGCTGTCGTGCTCCATGATTTGACACCAGGATCCCATTTACCCCAATCTTTACAGCTTCTTTGGCATCATCAGCTAGAAAAAAAAAGCCCAAACAAACAGGATATGTCCTTCCATAGCTGGGAGCTTGTCATTAAAAAATCATTAAAAAAAAAATCACTGTCAGCTCGTGCAAAGACACCCGAGGGCTTCAGCCTTCCAAAGCCTCGCCTCAACACAGAAAAGTTTTATCTTTAAGTAATAAGACCAGAAAAGTCCTTTGAAATGTTGGACCAGAATATTTTATCCCTTTGGATCAGCAGCCACTTCAATTGCTAGACTTTATTTTCTCTACTTTGTCACAGAACTCATCGGTAAGAAATCCTTTCGCTGAACAATTTTCTCCACTGCAAAATTATTGGCACAATCACATTAATGGTGGCATTGGTGGCAACACCAGGCACTTATTTAAGCAGCTGCTTCCACAAACACTGCTGGGTCCCTAACAGTGTGTGAGGAAGTGACAGCTCTTCCCTTGCCTTCCCCTGGGAAGCAGCAGAGCTACCCACCCCTGAGGATGCCTTTCAGCACAATGGGCAGCGAGGTCAGCCCCCGCAGCCACTTGATGTCTTCCCAGTTGACACTGGCATCAATGGCCTCAGCAACGTACACAGCCAGCCCACTGTTTTCTCCAAAGTCTTTCCTCGAGGAAAATGCCAGGTCACTGCTGGAGAAGTTTTTTAATCTGAATTGGCAAAAGACACAGGAAAACAGTCTGAGGAAGATTCACTGTAGCCACGATCAGTCCCAAATGCCAGCATTCAATATACCTGAGTAAAAGCTTTGCTGCACTGCAGGGCAGGAACAAAACCAGCTGATCCCACAGCATGTCAGATCCCAGTCCTCAGTGAGCCAGAACCTTTGGCTGACAAAGCTTTTGATAATCAACATAAGCACTGGATCTTTAATATCCCTTCCAACTCAAGCCTTTCTATCTTTCTGTGATGGTTTTGTGATAACTTTGGGCAAGTTTCTCTCTCAGGCAACAGTCTGACTTCTATAGCAAAAGAAACAAGGTTGGGTTTTGTTTTTCAAATCCAGGGAATTTAGCTATGAGAGGAATAGAGGATCAGGGAGGTGGAGGGGAGGAGAAGGAAATGAAGTTTTCTTAAGCTCCATGAATTAGATGGATGTGCATGAAGCCTTGCAAAGAATTCAGAATTTTCATCTGAATTTTCAATAAGGCCAACAGTCAGCCTGTTCAGCTTGTGCCCCTTTCGTGAAACATAGTGGGGAAAAAGAAGCTCATGTGAAAACATTAGCTGTTGTTTGGGTTTTTCAGCAACAAAATCTCACAGGTTCTAGCACGTCCATGTCCCACGTGAGACCAATCACCCTGCTCTTCAGAAACTGTGTCCCGTTCCACATAGGGCTATTTAATGCTCACATTTCACATTTTGGGAAGTGTATGAGTGTTTTTGCTTGGAACCTGGCTGGTTTCACTGCTGATTTCATGCCTGCAACAAGCAGTGTTTCACATGGCTTTTCTGTTCAGCTCCAGGCCCAGAAGCAAATGAGAAAGGAGCAGGGTCTCAGCAAGATCCAGCTTTTTAGCTGTTGGTTTGTGGAGGGTGGGGTGCCCAGAGAAAAACAGAACCGTGGATAAGATTATATAAATAACTGTTGTTTTTCTTGGCCTGGGAAATGCAGATCAACACTTGGATGAATGTTGCCTTATATACATTTCAGAGCACAATGGCACCTTGTTGTTGCTTTGAAACTTTGTTGAAAACCCGAAGCCAAGAAAAAGTTATCACGTAAATGAGCAGAGCCCCGCTTTAGGAGAGTTTCACCGTGGCCTCTGCAACAAAGCACTGCCCAGGCGGCGCTCAGGAATCTGCAGTGATTAATTGGAACCTTTAAGGATTACTCCAATTTCATGTGATTTCACACGGTTCACTCGAAACCTTGTTGTGGTTTGGGCAGGTGGGGTCAAAGTGTTTTAGAAATGCTCTCCTGATTTCCGCAATGTCTTTGGGTTGTTGGACTTGCATTCAAAAGCTCCTCAACCCCAGGCTTCAAAATTCTACTGCCCCTAAAAAAGAAGCTGTTTAAATAATTGTTTAATTTTGTTTTTTAGAGCAAAAGGTCAGTTTTATATTGATAATGTGTCAAACATAGATCTGGAGCTGGATTATGACACAGGGCATGCACATACCTGTGTGATACATTTTCATATTAAATGTATCAGGGCTTTTTTGCCTTCTGGTGCTTTCCTCCTGAAACTGTACTTTAACACAGAAATCAGGGCAGAGATCGGGTTGCTCTGTCAGTTTTCATCTCCTAGCTGCAAGTACAAGAGCATGGGGGAGGGCCAATACCTCAAGTTCTGGAGGGCTTTTTGCCAGTGAGGTAGAGAATCAGATTCACTGCAGAGCTCCATGGCTTATCTTCCTTTTTAATATTATAGAAATTTAGAAAAACCTCTAGATGTGATTCTTGCTAACTACATGTTATGCATGGTATGTATAACAGTCTTTGGAGACACAGGAAGAACAATTCAATTCCACTGATAATACTCAAAACTAGCTTTCACCCAGAACTCACCTCAAAGTTTATCTACTTTAAAATACATTAAGCTACTTTTTTCTCTTCATTTTTATGTTCATTTGCATGCTCCAAATAATTCTAACATGTGCCATGGGAGACTGGGGTTATTACCAAGACCTACGTGCAGGATTCTCGCAAGATTTTTTGCTCCAAGTCCTGGCTGTCCCATCAAGTAAATATTCTTCCAGCCAGTCCTTTGCTGCTAAAACTGTGCCAGAACTTCAGCATATGTGTATCAGGGGGGTCTCTACAGTCTATGAATTCATATTTACAAAAAGTCAGGCAAATCAGCAACCTTATGGCACCCTTGTAAGTTTAAAATTATAGTTTAACTCTGTTAAAATTGAATTTCTCATTGGTCCTACAGTGAGGAGGAACTAGAATTAGTGCTGAAGTCAATCATGATGCCACAAATTCTGAGACAGAAAACATCCCAAAACAGACTTTGGGGTAAAAATTGCTCTCATAGAGAATTTAGAAACTGATACCCCCATGTTTCTGTATTTGAGTAAAAGAAGAGTTGAAGTTACTTGAAAAGGGGCCCTGAAGTCAGTAGCAACACGGCCCTGGACCCAGAGCAGAGTTACAGGATAACACAGAAGGAACCACAACATCTTTTGGAAGGGAGTTCTGGCCCACTAAGTCCAGGCCCCTTTCAGAGCACAGCCAGCTCCTGGATCCCAGCTCAAGGAGGTCACTCAAGGCTGTGCTCAGCTGAGGCTTGAAGATAGCCAAGAACACCTTGACACACATATGAAGAAATGCCCCGTGCCTCTTACTTCAGCAGCCTGCCAGCCTCGCGTTGCCTGGCACAGCACGTTTTACAGTGTGCAAGCAGCCAGGAAAGCCTCTGTTTTGACCCAGAGCAGATCCCAGCCCGAGATACACGCACAGGGCTATTTACCCCGCCCGGGACACACTTCTCCCCCAGCAGCCTGTGCTGCCCGGGGCACCGGCACGGTCCCACCCCCACAGCCAGCAGCAGAGGTACCTGAGGTGCGGGGGGAGCTGGAACTTGTTGCGCACGTCGGCAAGGCGGCGGCCGAGGTACGGGGTGTCCGCGGTGAGGAAGATCCCTCTGTAGCCGGCTCTCTCCGCGCGCCTCACCAGCGACTCGGTGACATCCCGGTCCTTGTACACGTACAGCTGCAGCCAGCGAAGGCCGCCCGGAGCTGCCTCGGCCACCTCCTCGATGGAGGAGGTGGCCCAGGAGCTCAGCATCATCCCTGTCCCCACGGCCTGGCAGGCTGGAGGGACACAAAGGGACGTTCTCTAAACAGGAGCATGGAAATGACGCATTTCAGGCTTCCAACTCTCAGGGCGCCGCCACGTTACCTCCCAAATAATCACCCTCTGCACGGGGGACTGCCAACCCGGCTTCACCGGCTAACCTCATATAGATATGTTTTTATCAATCTATCACTTGCGCTTCCTGGAGTAATCTGTCACTTACGGCAAAATAAAGGAAAACACGCTGTAAAACTCAAAAATATTATAGAAAGGCTGGCTTTCCTTGGTCTACCACAGTATGCATATTTTTAATATAAATGGACCTCTGTTTCAAGACGTCACCCCCAGCCCATGGAGGAATTAAAAAGTGGTCTTAATGACAACATTTTATTAAATAAGGATTACGAGCCTGTTGGAGTGGAAACTTATGAACAGCTTATTCAAACAAATTGGTGACACCCTCCCAGGGCCACCATGCAGTTTTCCCTCACTGGAAATACAGCAGCAATCACCCAAATCTCTCTAGTCCATAGCCATTCTGTTCCTCTCCTTGAAATTACTGGAAATAGTTTCCTCTATATCGAGAATGAGCGGGAGCATTGTGAACCCTGGAATTGCAAAACCCTCATATCAGATAAGGGAGAAATGTAAACGTTATGGTTCAATCTGCCTTTAGGTATCCATTTATTTCCATTTTTTCCTCTTATTCCCAAGTCTACCTCTACAGCTCTACAGTTGCAAAAGCAAAAATTAAGTTAGAAGCTGCACAACAAAACACTTTTGGTTAAAAGAATATTTAAATCATGGTACATCGCCATATCCTTTCAACATAGCTGCATATGTAGCAATAGAGAAAATAGTGCTTTTCTCTTTTTTATGATTAGGTTTAAGTTGTTCGGTTCAATGAGAGTTCAGCCATCCCAAATGCTGTTATGGCATTTAAGGTAAGCTGTAAGGTTCACAGCTCTCTGGTGGAACACCAGCTTAACAAACGTAATTTAGGTCTCTCAGGCAAATCCAAAGTTCACAGACAACATTTTTCAAAGTTTTAGAAATTCCCTGTTCCAGTTTTTGTTGATCTGTGCTTGATCCTGATCATTTTAAAGTTTATTTTGACAATTTTCTAGACTTTAAAAACCATGAAATACAGAGGCCTGAAGTGTTGCCAGGTTTGGTTGGGGGTTTTTTTCTACCACAAATTACGTTTTTCTAAAGATACACTCCACTTCTCACACATTTAGCTGCAGTTGAAGAAAACAGAAGCAATTGATTTCCTCCAACAACTATATTTTACACTTCACTTTTGGGGTGCTGCAAACTACTTATTATTTCAAATCAGTCCTACTACAGCCATATTCCCATAGGATGCTGTTGCTGCAATATATGACATTTGCCAGAGTTTAAGCATGAGATTTTTTTTTTAAACCAGCCTTTCCTCATGCCATTTCATGACTGCTTTTAGTTGTTTGTTTTTTGTGGGTTTTTTTTTTTTTCCAGGTCTTCTTTTAATCCTGAGCACTGCCCAAAGGACACATTCACCCTTGTACACCTTGCAGGCTCCTGTTGGGCTCCATGACAGCTCAGAGAGCACAGCAGTAGCCACACATGGGAGGCTGGAGAAGTCCATGGAATCACAGAATGGTAAAGAATCTCTTCCTCAAATCTAATCCAAACCTGCTCTCTGACAGTTTGGAGCCATTCCTTCTTGGGGAACTCAACTGAAGTGTTTTACATAGCAACAAATGGGACTGGACCCACTTGGGAACAGAGCAGTGACCTTTTTAGCCTCTTTTTCATCCTGAACCCTCAGAGCATCCTCCCCACATCTGATGGGGCATCAATCCCTTGTGTGGTTTGGGAAGGGTATGGAATTTGTCCCTGTGGGCAACTCAGAGGCAGAATACTTCAGGGAGGACACTGGAGAGGAGCCCAGTTCAAGCTTGCAGATTTTGTCAGGGTTACCTTATATGGGAATGGGAATTTGCTTTTTTCCCTCTAGCTGGGCCAAATCCCATCATTGCCCTTTTAGGGGCATCTCCAAAGCACAGCAGCCAAACTGCCCCACTGCAGTAGTTTTTCCCTGAATCCTCCAGTGAATCCACTGTCCCCAAGCTAAGGGCCAGAGGACATTGCTTGGGATCAACACAATGTCCTTTTGGCACCACGGTGTTTCTCAGGAGCAGCAGCCGTGTTCTCTGAGCTGCATCTCCCGAGAAACAGACTTGTTTAAAGAGCTTCACACTGCTCTCTTGACAAACCACACTTGGCTGAGAGAGATCCCTGTCAGCCTCCCCTCCCTCAGCCCCCACAAAACCCTGCATGTGAGGGGTGCCCGCTCTCCTCTCGTTGACACAATGCCTTTTGTCAGCTGTGCAGGAAGACTGGAGGGGAAGGGACATGTGGCAAAAATGGATCCGGGCACGCTTGTAGCACAAAATGTTGTCCAGCCATGCCACTCTCCAGGGGAATCCAGGCCACATCAGGCCAGGCCACATTGTCCCATGTGAATATTGTCCTCTTCATGACTCTGGATTGACATTAATTTTCATTCCTCAAAATTAACCTCATCTTTTGGTCACCACATAGGTAACAGGTGGGTACAAAGTCCTGCTGTTTTCACTGTGGCTGAGCACAAAATATAATGGGTGGCCAAATTCCTCCTTCCCAGTTACAACCATATTTGATGGGCACAAGAAACCCAAATTTCAGTGCTCAGCAGCATCACAGAGAGAAAAAGCACAGTAGCAGCCTGTTAAGAATCAAAGGAACAAAGGTGTTGCTCCCTCTCTATTGGGAATGACAGAGCTGCCAGAAACTCAACTAAAATGGGGGAAAACAGCTTTTCAGTCAATATTCCTGTTCTCCATTTGGCAAAGCAAACAGTGCAGTCATGTTGCAGGTGATGGTGAAACCCTTCCTACATCAGCAGCAGCTTGGAGAGTGGTTTGAGTGCAGCTGCAGAGGGCAAACACAAAAACTGCAGCCCTGAGCAACTGTCAGAGACAGTTCTCCAAATCCTTGCTGAAAAACCTTTGGGTTCTCAGCCTGATTTTCAGCCATTCATGGAGAAGCCAGGCATTGCAATATTGCTGTGGGGTCAAAATACAGGAATTCAGTTACTCAGTAAGTGCAGCACAGAATAACCAGGAATATAAACAGAACAGAAATCTCAATAAAAGAATGCTACAAATCTGTTTATAATCAATTAAAATTGCAAAAAAAAATTGCTATTTTTTGCTAAGCAGCTGGATGGTGCACAAGATTTTGAGTCAGTGTGCTCGAGGTGGGTCCCGTTGACACAGGGATCATGTTGGTTTGCAAGCACAGCATGAAGTCAGGATGGCAAATGACAGCCTTGGCATGGAGGAACAGTGAATCTGCTGATGGACAAGCAAGTAAAAAAAGGTCCCATAGAGTCAGAAGGGTTCTATTGAAAAGTGTTTAGAGAACAACCTTTCGCTCTTTAGTGGCTAAGATTATTCATCGAATTTGGCAAATATTTTTAGTCAAAGAGGTTGAAATTGGAGTAGGAAGGATGCGAAAAATCCACCTAAGTCAAAATGTCATGTGTTGGTCTTTTCAAAATGGAAATGTTTTGTCCTGAGCTAACACTTTTGTTTCAAAACAGAACTATAGCTAAAAGCATAAGCCAGTAAGAAAATGAAATAAAACATTATGTTTTGGATTAAATGAAACATTTCAGTTAATCTAAAACAATTTTCCTCCCAATTCTTCAGTTTCTACTGAACAGAAAATCCATTCTTTGGGAAATTGCCACATACTCTGATGAACTGCAACTAAAATGCCAGGGAATATACTTGAAGGAAGACCTAGAAAAACTGGGACAACTGCCAAGGTGCATGAAATTGTTTCAAGGACAAGAGAGCTTTCTCTGTAAGGAAGGACTCCTGCTACATTCAGACATGTCAGAGAAAACTTAGGGGCAAGCTTATTACAGCCTGCATCGATTTTTTTTTTAATTTTAATTTTAATTTTTAATTTTTTTAAAAATTCATGTATTATTTTAAAGTCTAGCTAAGCATAGTACAAGTAAATCCAGCAACTGGATTTGAGGCTGTGCAAGGTTTGACCATGACTGCAGTTTATTCTGCTCAGAATGGGGTTACTTAGCTTTTGGAATAACTTACACTGTGTTGGCTGGCCTGTCACCAGCACTCTTAGAATTATAATTGGATGTTTTTCCTAGAAAAGATCCTTTACTCATGCAAAAGAGCTGTCCATGAAGGGATGTCTCAGGTGAGCTGACAGACCCTGCCCTGTTCTGGGAAGGTGCATGCTCCTCTCCACCAACTTTGTTACTGCCGCAGAGCATCCCTCAGGAAGCAGCAGCCCCCAAAACCCTGACAAGCCCCAGAGCAAGGGGTTGTGAGGGCAGGGAGTTCTAAGGGACACCATGACAGGCCCTTACAACATTTACCTTACACCATGACATTTACCTTACAACACCTGGGCAAACCTGCTGGGAGAGTAGAGCAGTTCCAAGCAAGAGGCTGCTGCTCAAGGAAATTCCTCTGTGGGAACAAGCATTGTCCTCAACACACCAGAAGTTAAGGGAAGGAGCTGTCACTGCTTTCTTCACCACCCAGCTCTGCAGGGCAGCATGGTGTGAACAGGATTGTCTCTTGGGGTTCAAGGCCAGCCAGGCAGACTCATGGCACACAGGGAGGCTCCTTTGGGAGCTGCCTTGTCCCCAGCACAAGCCAGGACACTGGCTGAGAAAGGGCAGGACTCAGACCTCACTGTGCTTCTCAAGGATCATAACCATGGCAGAGGCCACCTCATACAGCAATTCCTGTGCACCTGAGACAAGAAAAGCCAGGCTTACAGAGCACACCAGGCTTTTCAGAAGCCACAAGACTACGGATCAGGCTTCCTTGGCTTGTGCAAATCTGTGTGGCTGAAGCAGAAGCTGAATTGAAGCAACCAACAGTTCATCCACTTAAACTTTGTGCTACCTCTGGAAGAGAAGTTGGATGTGGCAAACCCCCTGATTCTGAGTGTCCCAAGTTTAAGAGAACCTTTCAGCCAAATATGTACTTTACAGCTAATTCCTGTCATTTTATAAGGTCAAACAAAAAGCTTGGCACTGAGTGCCCCGTTCCACCTCTAACAGCACAAAAACCAAAGCCATTTTTCTTCTCCCCCAAATGCCAGTACAATACAGAGGGTATGATTTTAATACTGCTCCCCTTTGAAAGCAATGAAAAATTCACCAGCTTCAACAGGTAAGTTTACTGGACCACTCATTCTAACTGGTGCCAGTACACTGAGCTGTCCCAGCTTGAAAATCCAGGAACATTAAAGGTAATAATCATGTGTTTAAGTTTGAAAATGTAAGTGCACAAAAATCAGGAAATTGCAGTTAAGTTATTACCACAACCATAATTTAGCCTTGGTACTCAGCCTTATTGTACCATTCAGCTTTGCATGCCATTGTGGATTTATGCCTTAGAACGTGGCCGGGCTGCAGCATCAGAGGGAATTTTTGCTAAGAAACATCCTGAATTTTGTGTGTTTCAAATCTCGCTCTCAACATTGCATTAATGTGTTTGCACTTAACGCTTCAGAGCTTCCTCCCAGCACAACGTTTGCCCAGAATTAATCCGCACGAGCTGCCAAATGATGGGACAGCACCAAGGCGCCCGCCGGCCCTTCCCAAACCGATCCGAGGTGCTGGAGCACCATCGTGTGGAGCGAGCCGGCACTTAGAAATCGGGAAAACATCGCCGTCTTCCTAATAAAGCTCTTGGGAAGTGGAAAAAACGCGGCCCCAAACATGCTGTAAAATTAGAGAAATGTGTTTTCCAACGACAGCTCTGGAGTTGTGCTGTAACCCATCCCCGTGCACGTCACAGCAATGAGAACTGAGAGCAGCTGCCACTGCAGGACTGAGAATTTGACTCACTTTACACCAGTATCTGCTGCACTGGACATGGAAACACTGTTAGATTAATAACCCAACCATGCACAGGATTAATTTTTTAAAAATATCATCTATGTAGGTTTTGTATCCCTCTCCTTTCAGCACTGGAACACTGGAATGCACAGCCAGACATTCTGCAACTTGAGTTAAAGGAGTAGGAGACAGGTCCCCATCTGAATTCTGGTTAATATCTTTTTTTAAGCAGCAGCCTCTGTGCTGGAAATATATTTGTGCAGCTTCTAGCCCAGAAGGGCCCTTATCTTGCTGCCTCCCTGGGATGCTCTCGAAGAGCTCTCTTCAAAGCAGGAGTTTTTCCCAGGCAAACAAAGGCCTCTGCATTTCTAGAGTCAACTCTCTAATAGGAATAGTGTTGCTGTGGCAATGTTTATACTTATATAGAATGTATGGGTAAGCAGATAGATAATTCCAGTTTTATACCTGACAAATTATTCCCCTCTTCCACCCTTCATTTAATGGAGAGAGAAACCACAGCTCAGGCGAGTGAAATGGTGAAAAAGAAACGCGAGAATCAACACCGTTAATGAGCAGCAACTCAAACCCAGGTGGGAGCAAGGAACCCAGCTGGGATGCCCAGGCAGCAGGCACAGCACTGCCCTGTCCTCCACCAAGCCCTGCAGGGGGGCTGTGGCAGGGCTCACCTCTGGCGGTCGCCGTCTCTCCGTGGGGGTGAGCCATGCACTGCATCGCGGTGGCAGCCACGCACACGGGCATGGAGACCCTCTGCCCCAGGACAGAGGTGGACAGGTCCATCACCGACACGTCCCTGAGCACCCGGGGGTACAGCTTCCACCTGGCACAAACACAAATAAACCGCATTTCAAACGGCTGCAGCACATGGGGAATTTACTGTTCCCAAAAGGGCAAAGAGCAGGCTTTCCTGCTGTCGTACACTGCAAGCTGTGCCAGGGCTGGAGAATTCCACTGTGTGATCTAGAGCTGCAGCAAAACAAAACCTGGAGGGAGTAGGCAAGGAGGGACCAAAGAACAGGGAGGGTGAAAGAGGCAAAGACCCCATGACAATTATTGGCTGGCATTATCTGAAAGGAAAGACAGGAGCTGTAGAACAATGAAGTTCATGGTGAGTCTCAGCCCCCTGAAAGCCTCAGGGCAGAACTGGGTGACAGATGCTGTGTGCAAATGGGAAAAGTTGTCAGGCACCCTCAGTTATCTCTTGGATGAACTAGGGAACCAAAAGACATGGGGTTTTTGGATAACACAATAGCCTGGCCTGCATGCTTGGAACTCTCTCTCCCAAAACAGAGCAACCTAAACCACATTTAACCTGAAATTACAGTTTACTGCAGTCAGGCTGAACACTGCATGTCTGCACACATAAAAATTTATCTTCCCCCCCAAAAAAAGCATCACAAGATCATGATCCCTATTACGGGATCAACTAGACACCATAACATCCAAAGTTCCATGAAGAGAATTGCATTCCTGGGGATAGCATGGGACTTTTCCCCGTCATGCAGGTGTTGTCACAGCACTGCCACCACTAGAAGCCACAAGAGGGGGTGCAATACCTGGGGCTGGCTCCTGTGAGCTCAGCCAGGCCAAAGTGTCCCTGCAAGCACCAACCCCTCACTGAGGCCCCGCTCCCTGCAAAAGGGCTCCTGTGGCTCCTGAACTGTAATTACAGAGAAGAATTAAAAATGTATGTTCTAATACTGCTGAACCTGAGCGGCTGCTCAGCACCAGAATGCTCGAGACTGATAATATTATAATTACCAGCACAGAGATAGAACCAAAGCCACTGCTACCCTCCGACAGGGAGCAGGGGTGAGATTGGTCTTGTGTTTTAAAATGACAATTCAAGGGGGAAAAGACAAAATATCTGTTCTATAGAAAGATCAAGAGACATTTCCCCAAAAAGCCTGGGGCAGAGCCAGGATGAGACCCACCTTTCCGAAGGCCTGGAGCCTGGGGCCCTGCCAGCTCTGCAGGAAGTGCTCCCCAGGGAGGAGAAGGACAGTTATGATGCTTGGAAGGAGATGTGTGGTTGTGGAAGTCAGCTGTGCTGCTCGGTGCCAAGACACACATGGCAAGAACATCTCCTCACACTTGTTTTCATGGCATTGTAACAGTTTGTTATTTTTCACGGGAGGATGGGCTGAGGGTGGGACAAAGAAAACATTACTTCTTTCTTCCCCTTTTTTCTTAATCCTCATTCCAAAGGCTTCCACTCTGCTCTAAGGCATCTTTTCCCAGCAAACAAAAAAAAAACAAAAATCCCTTTGTAACCTTTCTAATTTATACAGTCAAACCCAAAAGCATAAAGGATGGGGAGCATCTCCCTCTTCACCAGGCTCCTGGTTTCTCTGACCTGTCAGATTTTTACCTGCCACTGCCATCTCCCAGCCAATCTGTGAGGGTCAGTACTGAGGCACAACATCCTCAAGATGCTTTTAGCTGAGAAGAGAAACAGGAGGAGCCAAAATCCTCCCAACAGTGTGTTAAAAACGGGAACGCACAAGTGCATGCAAGAAAAATGATGCAATCCCAAGCAGAGATACCTTAACAGGTCACATCCTCTCAATCCAGTCAGTGCTCTTGACACAGGATTGTATCACTACCTGAGTATAATTATCCTTTAATAAAACCTGATCTTGCTTGGAAACTCAGGTGTTTCCAGCTCTGAGTTTGACAGGCACTTGAAGCCAGGCATTGTCTGGACATTGCCTTTAACAGCAGCAGGGAAACCCCACGGATAGCATTTCCCAGTCACCTGGGCACACCTTCATTTGGCTTCCTCCAAGTCTTTCAGTGAAACATTTTCTGCATACTTTGGGAAAAAAACTTGGATTTTTTTTTCTTAATTTTAATTCATCATCTCATCACCCACATCTTTTTCCAGCCAAGTCCACACTCGTGTGCTGCAATCAGCAACTGAGAGTGAATGCATCCTTCTTCCCAGCTGGAAGCAGGAGATGCCGTAGTGGGGAAGGCAACGAGCACTCCCGATTTAGGCAACTTCAGCTAAAAGCTGTTTTGAAGGAAGGATTAAAGGGAACAAAGGAGGATTAACCTTTTGGGTTTTTTTCCTTTTTTTCTCCATGCTCAAAAAAATTTCTGGTTGTAAATTACCTTGCAGTGGGATAAGAAGGAAGCAGTGGCTGCTTTCGGCTGGGAACAACATTGAAATTTTCAAACTGCATCACATTTTCGAGCAGCTCCTCTTGTTCCTCTCCTGAGCTGTCTCAAACGCCCTCAAGCTGCAGGGCAAGCAGCACACTTGGGAAAGGACACACTGATCAGGCCAAGCCTCCATCCTAATCCCAATCCAGTTTGCTGCCCTTCTCTCCCTACAGCTCCACTTCCCTTCAGAGGGAGCAGGGCCTGCTGCTGTACCAGGCAAAGCAACAGCTGCTTTTCCTTGAGGAAAATTGACCTTCCCTCCCAGGATGTCTTGCCATCCACACTCTTCATGGTGCTCTGAGAATCTAAGGTGAAAGACATCACAAAAATATAACTAAATTATTATTCCAAGTACTCCTCTCCTTTTGTCCCCCTAAACTTCCCAGGTTTGTCTGACCCAGTCCCACTCTCAGCCTTGCCTTTTTAACCAATATTTATATTACTTCTGTGCCCATTTTAATGCCTTTAATAGCTACAAGGTAATGCCACATTTTCAAAAGGCTTGCATTGATGCTGGCACTGCTGAAGCAGGAGCTGCTGTTCCTTGAGCACGACAGACCAAGGCAGCTTCTCCCAAGGCCTCTGGGAATTCTGTGGTAGAGCACAGTCAGGGCAGATTAGCAGAAGCCTGCTCCTACACACTCTAACATCCCCCTTCCTTGGCATGCCCAGAGGGGACACTCCAGGTTGATTTCCTGAAATCCATCGAGCTAAAGCCATCCCAGCCTTGTCACAAAATTCCCTTCTCCATTCAGGCCCCTCGGTTCTGTGACAGCTCGAGAGGGGATTTCAGTGCTACACAGGGCTGGGAGGACACTTGGCATCCCGGAGTGCAGAGCAAACCTGAGGTGAAGGCAGGCAGACAGCACAGGGAATGACATATGCTCTGCCATCCCAAATCCTTTCTGGCCTTAATGCCTCTCTTCTGCCAGGACCATTTGAGAACTATAAATAAGAAATGCTCATCTGGCCTCAGCAGGAAAGTACTGACATCAGCATCTGAGTGCTGGTTCTTCCCTCAGTACCAGAAGAACTGGGAGGTGGGGGAGAATTGCTGTTTAATACCTGGTGTTAAACTCATCTTAAACACTGAGCTTTTGGAGGCAGTTTATACTCCAGTATCTCATTACCCAAAGTACCTGAAGGTCAGAAGGCCAAGACATTCATTTCAGAATCCAATTAAGTATGCTGCTCCAAAACTTGCATGGAATGTTCCAAAGATATTGTAGGATCCAGCAACACAACAATCCATTAGGGTTAGT
Organism: Chaetops frenatus; assembly: GCA_013400775.1. Classification (NCBI taxonomy): domain Eukaryota; kingdom Metazoa; phylum Chordata; class Aves; order Passeriformes; family Picathartidae; genus Chaetops; species Chaetops frenatus. The sequence continues at coordinate 5,779 of VZTR01004535.1, read as the reverse complement.
TCTTAATAACAATAATAATATTAGTCCTTGATAAGATCATCTATTTATTTCTTCAGAAATGAAACCATTTGTTTGCCAAAAAAAAAAAAAAAATTAAAAAAAAGACTCACAGATGAACCCAGCACTGGTTTTCCACCCTCACACCTCACCTGAATAATCCTGCACCATAAACGTACAGATTAACAATTCCTGTTTCTGGTTCAGTTTTGTGATTTCTCTTCCATTTAAACTTAAACATACAAATATAAATATTTAATAAACTGAAGTCTTTCCTTTCTGAATCCTGCAACTAAGCTTCTGACAGGGGAAATCAATGGGAAATGAAGATGAACATACTCCTATCTTTCACAAAATTATCCGATTCTGTGATCTTTGTGCCTCAGGGGTGTAAAGTCCATCTGGCTTTATATTTACTCACAAGCTGCACTAAGGAACAGGCAGAAACACCAGGACTGTGTGAGGGTCAGAGTGAGCAGCACTTCCCTGTCTGTAACAGCTGGGCCATGCTTCTCCCAACAGCAACTAAGGGAAAAAGAAAGGTTTTTTCCAAGTCCCTTATGTCAGCCAGGTCTTAAAAAACAAAATATTATAAAATCTTTATAGCAGGTTCTACCTCTTAGACATGTATTTCCAGGAAGCCATTGCAAACATGGTCTAATGACTGTTAATGGCAGCATCCCATGTGCTGAGAAAATGGGATCTTGTTTTATTTCAGACAAACATAAAAATGAAGGGGGAGCAAAGACAGAAACACCTCCCAGCCCCTTTATCCCCACTCTGCTGAGGAGCAGGAACCCAGCAGAGGGACTTCAGGCCACACCAAATTTCATTGATATGTTTTAATGCCTCAGGCCATTCAAGGCACTGCTGATGAACATCTCCTTCAGTTCCAGGCTGCCTGCAAACACCACAGTTTTAAACACCTAAAACTGGAGGTTTTTACTGAAAATCTGATGGAAGATGCAGGAAAGTTGAAGTAACCCTGAACCCCACAGGCAACCAGCCCAGTGTGAGGAGGTCTCCTATCAGAGGAATCCATCCCTGTGCTGAGAAACAGCTTCAGAGCAGAGCTGCCCTTATCTCCCTGCCAACACCCAGCTCTGCTGATGCCAGCACAGCAAGGGACATGCCCAGCTCTTTGTTAGCCTGGCTCTGGCAGCTTTAGATCCAACCTCATCATGATTAGCTCCAGCAGTTACAAGTGAAATGTTCACTGTTCCCACAGTTTATTGCCTGTGAGTTCTTCCTTGGAGTGTCCTTTCCTTAATGTCTCATTTTGGTTTTATGAGGGTGAGTAGCACCAGAGCATCTGGAAGCATTAAAAAAGGTACAATAAAAATCAGGTGAGCACTACTGCATCCCCTCCTGCTCATATTTACTCCTCAAGGCAATCTTTTGGCTTGTGTTTGAGCAGGGAAATTTCTGTGATGGCAGCTTCTGCAAGGAGCTAGGAGGACTGGATTAAGCAGTAGAGGTAAATTGTCTTCTCTTGATATTATAAAGCTTTTCTATGTGTGTCCTTAAAATTAGGGTTCTGGGCCCATTTCTGCAATCTGACCTTTGAGATCCTGCCAAATGAATTATCACATTTTTCTACAACCTTCAACTTCCATGAAATCTCAAGCTGAATGGTCCAGAGCCCATGGAAAAGCAACAGGAGCAGTGAGTAGGATTGCTGCTCTATAGCATAAAAGCAAATCAAGGAGGGAAAAAGACTAATAAATGTGAAAATCTTGGTTTGCTAGACTCAGAGGAACTCAAGATAAAGTCTTTGCAAAGACAAATGCAGGGGGCTAAATGTCTGCACCAACACAGCCCAGAAGGAAGGAGATGTCAGCAGCTGTTCGAGCTGCTTGACTGGGCTCAGCTGGGCTGAGGGGAGCAGCCTCCACCTGCCTCCTTCCCTCTCAGGGGGACATTTGGGAGTAGGGAACCAGATGATGTGATGCCAACTGTGACACTTCCACCGAATCCCACAGCAAGTGCCCAGTGACTTTGAGCTGACCTTGTCCTTCTGAGGCTAAGGGTAACCTGAGCCCAGGTTTTGAGAACAGCTCAGGAGGTCAATCTAAGTCAAAACTGGTTTAAAATAATTCCCAGCATTTACAGTATCCTGGTGAAGGGCTGACCTCCTGCTGGAAACCCCTGAGCACAGCTGGGCCACCCAGGACTGAGCCCTGGCTTTCCCAGCTCGCCCCAGAGGCGGGAAATGCAACTCCTTCCTGCAGGGCCCTGCAGCTCTCATCTGGGAAGGCCACGGAACTAATTCAGTTCAGGAGAAATAAAGGAAGGGTAAAACTGACTCAAGACCTAAAGAGTACAACCTCCTGCTGGCACTATAACCCAAAATACAGAAATTTCAGTTTCATTGGCTGATTAAATATTAGAGCTGAAGGACTCTGGAGAGAATTTCTGTTAACAAAAGAACATAAATGTAGGCAAATCTAAAAGGGATGAAATCTAAAATCGAATGGATTTTAGGGACAGCTTTTTGACAGAAAATGTTAAGTGGAGGAGTGAAAGGGGAGAGAGAGTTGTCCTAAAAATTCGTTCTTTGAGAGTCTTTTTGCTAAAATAGACAGAAGTTGCAGAAAACTTGATTTTTGCTGACACAGAAAAATCTAAATTTGCACCACATCTACCAGTAAAGCAGAACTTACACCCCATGGCTCCCACCCCAGCCTTCAATCATCCTCCTACCTGGAAAATGCTGTGACATTATCTGCCAGTGTTTCCTGGTCATCCGCCCCGGATTGGTAATAGTCATACACGGATTTGGGCAGAAAGGTTTTAGCATACCCCTCAAAATCTGCAATGCACACTGGCTTGCCAGACATGTTGGCAGATCTCACAGGGTTAGTTTATTCCCACTTCCCACTCTTTTAAACACAAAACTTTTGCCTAGTAAATCATTAATATGGGACCTCATCAGGATTCNAATACACCAACTTCTTGTGTCATATTGGACTTCAGCACCATCTTTTAGTTCATGTGGTCAAGGCCAACCTAGAATGTAACAGAATAAAATATGGTAAAAACAGAGAAATGAGTAAGCAAAGGAAAGAAATATGTAGTTAAACCTGCAATAACAGGAATGTACATTCCCCTTTGTCATGCAAAATATCCAGGAGACTGAAAGCAGAAGGAATTTCCTTACACTCAAAAAGCAAATTCTTGATTTAGATGATTTCTAAAAGCAGGTCTGCACATTTAGGGTGATACCTAACACAGGTAAGACTGCAGTTATTTCCATTAAAATCCTGGATACCAAGGCTAGTTGCAGGGACCCAGCTGCCAGATATCCTTGGGCAAACACCTCCTGGTTTTCAGGTAATTTCATCCCCACAACCCAGAGAGCTCTCATTACTATTAAAATGTTAAGGAGTCAGATGCACTGACCAGCTGGAAGTAAAATCAGCTTATCAAAGACACAACCCTCATCCAAAGTGTAACAGACTTGGTTAACATTTCTTGATTTCTCCACCTTTTAAATTTTAAAAAATATGTAGGGTTTGCAACAGGTTTACAGTAATTGTTTGACAGGGAGAAGTAAGAGTATATCACGTGTATGTAATTCAGTTTTCCAGCTGCAGACTGCACATTAATATCAATTTACACACAGTTACACCATAAGGCATTTGTCACATATCAGTGTCAGAAACAATTCAAGTTCAAACTGCTTTAACCTTGACATTTCACTGCCCTTGCAGCAAAAAACTAGAGACACATCTGCTTGCATTTATTTAAAATTTGCATCATCTATGCTAAAAACAGGTATTTATCCTGGAGCATGAGGCAGGAAGTGCTGCATGATAGCTGAACATTTTATTCTGTGCAGCTGAACTCAACCTTAATGAACTCAGTTTTCATGTTGCAAGTTGCAAACATTTCTGGAGGTAACGATAGTGTTGCACCACTGTTCTCCTCTCCGCATTCTATAAAATCTGCATTCTTCAAAATTCTTCCTACTTCGATATTTCTCTTTCCGCTTAGATGTTTCTTTGCCACATTCACAGGATAGTGGGATTTACTTTAATTGCCACGCAGGCTAAAAATTCCTTTTCCCTCTTGTGAAGTTTCTCAGGTACCACCCTTCATGGATCCTCCCACATGTGCCAGGCACACTCCTAAGCCCTCTGGGACCACTGAATTCCTGCTGCAATCCAGCCCACACACCTTGGGAAGATCCACAGAGCTCAGGGGTCCAACTGGAACTGGATCCTCCAGCAGGATCCACCACTTCCCATGCTGGTTAGTTGCTGGGATGGGGTGAGGTGGAAGATGACACTATCAGCACAAGAGAAGCAAAACTAAGGAAAACATGAAATTTAATGCCAGGGTCTCCTCAGCACATCTGACACCAATACACAGAACTTCCCTCCAAGTAACTGGCTCCTCATTTTAATGAATTTCTCTGGATGAGATTTCCTCTGGCTGCCTAATGAGGCATCAGCTGTCTGACCTTTAACCCTGGAGCCAAGGAACGGCATCTGACTGAACAGCAAAGAGCTTGCACCAGCAACCATGGAAACCTCGCTGCCACAGTTGATGTCAAAAAACCCAGCAGAGTCAGGGCAGTGTGAATATCCCCTCCCACATCCCCTGCTTCTCCCTTGTTCCTTTTCCAGGAACTACAAACAGAGAATTGTGTCACACCTGGAGCTCAGCTGAACCAGGCTCTGCAAAGGGAATTCTTCACTGTGGTTCCAAAAGGTCAATCACAAATTCTGGATTAAAAACCCCACAGAAGGTTATTGAACAGACACAACTTGTGGCTTAGAAAGCATGACAGGCCAAATCCAGAAAGACTTCAGAGAAAAACCACAACATGCTTGTCCTGATGCCCGTTACTTGCTAGAAAGGGAGACTGCACAGCTTTCCAGTCTAGACCTGTGTCCTTCTGCAGGATCAGAGACAACACCAACAGTCTCCTGTCAGCACACGAAAACCTCTGCAGGGGAAAGATGACCCAGCTTGGACTTCATCCCTTCCGTTAACTGCAGTACAGATTAACTAGAGAAGTTAACTGCAGCACAGAATTCAAATATTTTAATGTTCAAGCCATTGCTCATTCCTCAAGACTGTTGTGCAAAGCTGTTTTATCAAATACTTTATGTAACTTATTTTGGCTTCCAAATTCCCCACAAACAATTACTCCAAATAAAGTCACAAAATACCCATTTTCTAGAGTATTTTTGGACAGCATCTCACATCAGTCAAAGCTGGACCAATCCACTTTGTCTTCTCCAAATGCGTCAGAAGAATCAACAGAAAATATTTGTGGGGTTTTTACCCCAGCAGCCATCTGGCAACTCCACTGTGGGAGTCAAAGATGATGGATGGTGCAGGGATGAAGACGGTTCCTTGGCCATTTAGCAGTGAACAGGGGGCTGGAACAGGCCCCTGTATGTCTATTTTGGGAAGTGAGCTGGGAAGTCTGGAGACTGCTGGGATGGCAGAAGAGTGGAGCATTGACCAGAAGGTTGATTCTCCTGGGAGGAGCTGGATGATTCCAAGTACAATGAAACCAATCCAGGGCAGAGTTACAAAGATCTCAGTGCTACTTTTGTCCCCACAACTGCAACAAAGGCATAAAAAGTGCCCTTATCAAGTGTGATCTTTTCACTTCAGATGTGTGATTGACATTTGGAATAGCCACTGTCCTTTCTGCATCCTCTGCAAGCACATGAGGCAGAGGCACAGCCTGTGCCAGGACAATCCATGGTGCCCAGGTTCAGCTCCCACACTCCCTGGAATCCAGATGTCCTGGTTTGAAGGA
>VZTR01004505.1:553687-563071 GCA_013400775.1 Chaetops frenatus | reverse complement strand
GGGGCCCCGCCGCCCGCCTCGCCCGAGCCGCCCCGTGCCGCGCACCCCCTTCGGCCCCGGTGCCGGCAGCCCGCATTCCCGGCAGAGCCGGGACCTGCGGGGTTTGGAGGAGCCGTGCGGGAAAGCGGGTTGTTTTCCGTCAGGGTAGCGCAGGGTTCAAGCATCCCTGACTGTACTGTTATTCTTGCGCTCCCTTGACATGTCGGCGACTCTCCCTCTCTTACGTGAAGGCTTTGTATCGCAAACAGCCCGCTTTCCCCTCTCCACCAGCGAGACCAGCCTCTCCTGGCCAGCGGCCGGGGTTCGAGCCGAGGGGCTACAGCCGATGCGCCCGGGCTCCGCGGCAACTCCACTTCAGGTCAGCTTAGCTCACATGCCTGAAGGCTCAGACCCACTTTGGGATGGCTTGAGCTTGAATTTTGAGCCATTGCTAGAAAGAAAAACAGCCTGGATGTGCAATGAGGGCTCCATTTAGAGGGATGTTTTCTCGGGAGCCTCGCCGAGGCTCGATAGTTTCGTAGGTCGCTTTTGTTCTGGCGTTATTAAAGACAAGGTGCAGGAAAGGGTTTGTTTTCTTTACAACGCTTAAACATAGAATGTGCTCCAGTGGAGGTATATTCCCCTGCTGGGAAATTTGCAAGTGTATATATAACGAGAATGTTTGTAGGTTAAAGGTTGCGTAAAGGTTAAAGGGTGATTGGAAACAAACAAGTCTCAAAATGAAAAACGTATCTTTAAGTACTGCAATTATGCACTTGCAAAATACAGCGTTAGAAACAGTATGATCTGGGCAATCCAACACATCAGCCTAAGAAAATGACAGATACCTATGAGAAGCAACAGCAGAGCAAAAAAATTCTGGGGGACTCTGTTCAGCAGGGAAATTGCAGATAAATGTTTCCAGCATAACATGCTTTCTTTCTGTTACCTGTATCTGAATGTGAGCATTTGATTTTGTATGCACTCTTTGCTTATGATGCAAACACAGGCAGAGCATACATCCAGAATTATAATAATAATGTCAAGGAAGCCCTGCATTAGAGCTTATAAAGGATAATGGGCATGCTTGTACATTCAATAAGGCATTTCAGCAAACTGTGGGCGGCTGGAAGTTCAGTAGAAGAACAAGAAGACAAAATATTAATTTCTGGTTTTATACTAAGAGCACATATATCTTTGATGTGGATTCAGCTTGTGTATATTTTTGTTCAATGCTGTTACTTTCATAAAACAGGAAAAAGCCTGGGTGGAAGTGTCTAACAGAGTTATGTGCTTTACACTGCCCCTCCATTGCTGTATTTAAAGTGCAGAACCTTGTACTCTGAGCTGGAATGAATTTCCGGCAGACACTCTAAAAGATACAGGGTTCTGTATTTATAATCACAGAAAGTGTACTAGAAAAGTGACCATGAGAGAGTATGAAAAACACAGTGGTCTATCTTAGTGACAGTTCTGATATTAGACACCAACTTTAAAAAAAAATATTAACTAGTTAGTGGACATGCTTTCCCAGTCCCTAGGAATATACAGGCTGAAACTCCTTGACCTTATCCATCGCCTGGGCTCCCCAAAATAACTAATCTTGGCATTCTTCTGTCCCTGGAGCAATAGTTCAGGAAGGAAAGTTAACAAACAAAAAAATTTTGAGTGACACAGAGCATGGTCCTGGAGTATATTTGGATAAACATCCAAGCAAGGCCACAGGAATTCAGCAAGTCTTGGGTGGAGCTGGTAGCTGCTCCTGCACGCACAGCAGATACAGCGACAGAGATGAGAGGCAGTGTCGGCTGGCTCCTGAGAGCCTTCCCAGCACACTCTCACCATCTGAAGGGAAAGAAACAACCTCACACACCCTTGAAAATGTGCCAAATTGGCACATTGCTAGACAAAATGCCGGACAAAATGGTCTGCCTTTCAGACTTACTGGTCAGTGAATCATAGAATATTCCTGTACCATGGATGATGCAGTTGCAATGATATAAGCAAGGCAAGGTCTGTAAGGAAAAGCAGTTATCTTTCCAATCACTACACTTAAAAAAACTAGGCAAGCTCTTGAGCACACAGCTCCTGGACAAACAATTTTTGCTCCAAAAAATATAGCACTTTTTATTTGTTTTTAGTTTTTCCCCAGGTAGATTAGTTGATTTAGTGAATAATATGCAGCAAATGCTGTCTAAGCTCTTCCTTTAAAAAGCACAACAGTTGCTTTTGCTACTTTTGGAAATTATTTGAAGTACTAGGAATAAAAATTACAGGTTTAGTTCATGTGGGTTTAAATTATTGCGTTACATCAATTAATATTGCTCCTATACTTCCTTAGACTAGTCTAATTATTTGGATTTTCCTTATCTATCATTTGACCTGATTTCTGACCTATCTTTATTTTTAATTTTGGTCTTTCTCAGTGAAGATATGTAAAACCTGAGAGACACAGGGTAACAGCTTGAGTACTGTTCTGCTTCAAGAAAAGGTGCTTCTGTAGAAAGATGCTCTCACAATTATATTAATGGTTGTGGATACTGAAGAATTTTTGCCAGACAGGTGTTTTTTCCAGGCCTGCAATTTAGGCTATTTCTTTTTCCTGGCACAAGCAACTGAGAAATGCTGTTTTCTGTTTTAAAGCTATGATTTTTCTGTCTCATTTTTTATTTGAAGGACTATTAGCATGCAAACGCACCCAACTAAGCACGTGAGTCATCTTACTGAAATGAAAGGTGTGACTCATTTAGGTCCATGCAACTGGTCCACACTGAATAGGTACCCTGACGATGGTGGAGTAGGATACACTATGGCACAATTCAGGAGCTAAAATAATTCTGAAGCTCCTGAATACTTGCCATAGGACTTTTTGGAGAGAATGATATTAAGAACCATAATGCCAATGTACTTCTAAATGTCTGTTAGTTCTGCCAGCAGTACTGTGAACATCCTTTGGTGGGAAGTGCAATATTGACTAATCTGTGTCAGGAATAACCATTCTTAGGCCACAGCAGACTCACTGGAAGTACCTCCATCTGGCCTGCAGCCTTTCTTGCTATAGATTCCTTTACATCCACTTGAAGGAAGGGGGATATAAACTGCTCATGCAGGGAACACGCTTTTTGCTATTAAACAGAGAATGAGTTGCAAAGATGTGGGGGACAGTATCAGCAAGGAGCAAGTCATGACCAGAGAAAGTATTCTGGTAGACTAAGGTAGGTTTGCAAGCCATAGCTTGGGCCCCACTGACTTGGATTGTTGTATTTCAAATACATGTGCATTCACAGTTTTGTCAAAGAGAATGACAAGTGTGCTGAAGGAAAACAAGTTATCATGTTGTATTATATGACATTGCTTAAATTCCCCATAAAAGGTGTTAGTTCTGAAGTTACTACACTAGGAACAGGAGGTGTAAGAGGAGAAAGGGCCCTATTAGCAACTTTGGATCATCCAATATTTTAATTTTTGGACCAATATCTATCAAGATGTAACAAATTTTGTGTTACTTTGACCAGGAGCTACCTGATTCAGAAAAGATCTTTAAATAAAAGATACAAACATAAAAAAATTAAATATCCATAAACCTCATTTAATATATCCCTGAAAGAGTTTTTAAGTCTTGGGGTGGGAATCCAGCTTGTCTTATTTTGCAGCTTGATTTATTAGGTGTCTATAGAAACTTTTATTACTTGATATATAATCCAAATTTCCCAGATAAGTGTGATATAATCATGTTAAAAACACTGAAGGATTTGATATACTATCATAAACTCATATAATTCAGAAAATGAATGTTTATTTTCATACATGCTTTTACTCTAAGAAATATGGTTTGTAGAAGGATATTACAAGAAACATTTCAAACCAATTTGATTACAACTCTATGTAAGGCATGAATAAAAATTAAATACAACAAGCAATGTGCTGAAATATTTACATTGAAGAGCATATTCTGATACATCACTCTGGTATTACTTATTATGTAAACAGTGACACATCTAAACAAGTCCATTTCAGTAGAATTGAGGATTTTTGATATTCCTAAGAGTGTCCTAGCCCAAAAAGTGGAAATGGGAAACCTTAAACATTCTTATATGTAAGGCAAAAACACAGCTGCGTATGTGGTATATCTACAGCTGCCTTCACCTGTTGCAGTAATGGAAAACTTAAGCTCATTAATCTTAAAGACTCACATGGAATTCTTCCTTGGAAAAGGATATCCTTAGGTTGGCAGAAGAGACTTCTGTCAATTTTTCATTCCCTGAAATGATTGCTTTGTTTCCAAAAAAGTGTATTAGTAAGGGGCTATTAGTGTAATGCAGAATAGCCTGAAGTTTGGAAGTTACAAAATTCCTCTTGAGGACTAGACTAACATTGGCAGCACGAGGAAAAGGCAAGCTGTGGAAAAAGCCCAGGTATTAAATTAGTTGTGTCCTCCTGAATTACACAGTGCAATCACAAGATGCACCTCAAAATGTTAGCTGAGTAATTACTTACTTCTACCAGGACCACAAACCAGGAATCTACATTTTCATGCAACAGAATGCTTGAGGCAATTCTTGGGAGCACTAAGATCTAGAATGTGTTTTCAAAAGGAATTTTGGGTCTCATGAAATTAAATACAGTGAGAAAAGCATATCCAAGGAACAGGAAGTTCTTGAGTTATTGAGGCTGTTTACACCCAGGTTCTCCTCCACTTTGAAGTGACTAAAAGAAGAACTGTAGCTAAATATATACCATGCTCATGGCACTTTTAATGGGAGGGGTGTAAGTAAATGGAAATGCTAGCATATCCTTAATGTCATATTTTTATCAGTTCCCACAGGTCTGTGCCTTTTTAACAATATGGTTTGATATTCTTCAAAAAGTTATCACATTCCCTTTGATACATCTGCAATCCCCTATGTAAAAGCTATATCTATCACTTTCACATTTTTACTTTTAAAGTATATTACAGTAAGTTGCAAAGCAGAGAAAAGTAGCCTGCATTTTCACTTTTTCCATGGCAAGGGTACAATCCTAGCAGGTTATGGACTGGAGGTCAGTTTCTCCTAATAGTTTTGGTTCAGTGATTTTGTAAAAGTATTTAGCATGAAAGGTTAACTCAAGATCCAAAGAGTCTGTTTTAACAGCACAGTAACATTTGCCTGAGTTTTACTATTAAGCTTTATTAAGCAGCTCTAAGCTTAGCTTCAAGTCAGCACTGAAGCAGACAGTCGAATTTGTGGGTTGGATAAACAAACATATTTAAGTTTGAAGGTATAAATTAGGCTATCAGTTACAGCAGTGTTAGATCAGGAAAAAAAAAAAGCTTACGGATTAATTTCTTCATGTGTTCCTGGTTTATAATTGGTTTTTACTCAGCAAAGTTTTACCAGTCCTTCTTCAGCTTTGTTGTTTTTTCTTTATTTGAGAAACCACGATATGGTAACTGCTGGCAGGCATTGAACATAGCAGGGGTTTATGCCTCTGTAGAAGCATGAGGACTGAAAAACATCTCAGCTTCCAAAATCAAAGGCAGAACTCATCTGACTGTTATCCTCTATCAGGCGCTGTTTATAATTCTTGTTGTAGCATATCTACTAAATTATTTATTTTTCATAGTTTCCAGCTAGACTAACTGATGAGTTATAAGCATCCTCTGAAAGAACATTCGCATTTTATATTAAATACTGGTGAAAACATGATTTTAAGCCTAATTTGCCTCCCATTCTGACTCTTATGACCCTAGCCCCAGCAAAAAAAACATTTTAACTAGAAGCCCCAAAAATCAGAGTTCAATAGACAGCCTGGCTCTTCTCTACTGTGTAGTTTAAAGGAGAGGTAGATTACGACTGGGCTTGTTAAAGTCTCTTCTCAATGGTCTCACCCCCTGCGTGCCAAGACTGTGAAGTGGAAACTCCACGTCTTGCCTGCTTTTTCTAGGCTCTGGTGTCTGCACCCCTACTCCAGTAGCTGAGGTTGGAGACACAATGTAGTTGCAAGAGCAGCAATCCATTAAAATTTGCAGCAAAGGTTTTGCCAAAGGCTTGGAGTGTCCTGTCTTTCTTTTGAAGCATTCAGTAGTCCTCAGCAGGCTTGGCAGGAACTCAGGAACTTGTAAAAGGTGCTTGGTATCAAACATCTTGGGAGAGATACCCAGAATACAAATAAATAAATGATCAGATGAGGTAGAGAGGGCTGACAGGACTTAAAGAATGTTAGTGTTGATAGGGAACCATGTGAAAAAGGGCCATGTGTTCTTTTTGGTCCTCTTCCCCTTCTCCTCCAGTCACAAGAGATGCTGTAAACATAAAAATGCCTTCTAGTCCTACTTGAGTGGAGTTATACAGAAGAAAGAATGAGAAACAGGGTAAAGGGACTAGATCTGTGCATGAAAGAGCCTGCTCCTTCTGTCCCCAAACCAACTCCATACAGTGCAACCTCCATGCATATTTTCCTGCACTTAAGGGCAGCTTTTCCATAACAGAAAGAAGGAACCTGTGATGCTGGAAGAGACAACCTTGCACACAGTAATTAAGATTAGTGTGTTTGCTAAATACAAAGCCTGTGTGGAGAGCAGATCTCTATTATAGGGCACACAGCTTAGGCAAGTAGGAGTCCAGGTGCATAGCATTTTGGACTTTTGAAAACAAGTATTTCCAAATAGTACCTCTTAGCAGGTTCAACAGAGACAAAATAGCTGTGTTTAAAAATATTTAGACATGTTGAAACTATTTATTGACTTTGAGACTGTTTTAAAATGCTCGTATATTGATACCCAAAAGCATGTGTTTAAACAGAAGTTATTTAGTAAACCTGGTTCAAATTATATCATTAGATAAAATCAAAAAGAGGTTTCCAAACCTGATCTTTCAAAGACTTAGTAGCACACAGGTTTTAGTCATTTAAGTAGATACATTGATCTGCACTCTTTGACTGTATTGTGGTCAAAACTGTTCTCTCTACAGCCAATAAATCCCAAAGGAATATTGTAAATAGTTGCAGACAGCATTATTAAACACACAGAAAGGGTAGACATGTCACTGGTAGACATTTTCAGACAAAGGCATCCACAAAACCTGAAAGCATACAGAGATTTTCATGGATATGCTCTGCAGCTCATCTCTTCTTCAGTTCTTTACCTGGATTTAGAGTTTGTTTCTGAAGGTGTTTGTTTGGAGATTTGAGTCATCTATACCATTACTTCTTAGTCTTTATTATAACAATTTCAGTTTTACTAGTTTTCACTGGGTAGGATATTTTTTTCAACTGTCCGGCTCTTGTGTACTTTACATTCTCAAAACACTGTATAAGCATTTTGTGTTGGATATATTGCCTCCATCTGTCCCTTGAAGCACTTAAAATTGCCTTTATAAAATATGTATACAGTAAATCAAGCATATAGTCCCTTTGAATGAATCTGCTCTAAAGTGCTTTTCAAGTCATCAGGCAAAACAGGCAGTCTGCAAACCCAGGTGTTGCCTTAGAAAATAAACACATCGGCAGCATATCAAAGATAGCTCAGGAAGATGTTCTCAGCCTCAAAATGGAGCCTTTCCCCATGATTCCTTCAAAAGTAACAGCAATGATGTGAACCACTGTGTTGTGCTGCTCATTCCCCAATGTGCAGCACCGATTCACACAGCAAGGTGAGGTTATTTCAATTTTTCGTTCTAGTTTGCACAGAGTAAGGAGATAACCCACAAAAGGCTGGCTCCCTGATTATCAAGACTATGCATTTTAACAAACAAAGACATCAGGACTCACTGGTTACAGAGAACATAATTTTTTTGTTAATTAGTACTTGAATACCTATTAGATGTATCTCTTGCCTCTCATGCTAATTAGTCTGCATGTGCAGTTCTTCCCTCCAGCTGAGTCTGGGTTCTGCTTTAAGTCGGTGGTCAATGAGTCAATGGTTACAAGCTCCCACTGCCAGAATTGCCTGTCCCCCAGTTACTGCTCAGTTCTGCTGACTTCATTCCTGGTGGCTCTCATCCAGACAGCCCATTCATCTTAGGATTGTCTTCCTTTTTTCTTAAAACAAAAGATTAGCCAAGCATACAACACTCACAATGCAATTGCTTAATCATAACTGTCCAGCTACTGAGTAACAACTAAAAAACAAAATGCTAAGTTTGATTCAAATCCTGAGCCACTGAAATCTTGGGGGGCTTGATTTCATTAGTAGAAATAAATCCTGGCTTAATCAGAGAATTTCTTCTTCTTCAAAAGAGCATCTTAAGAGCTTTCTACAACAGAAACAGCTATCTATATAAAACCTCTGAACAGTGTTTGCTTTCTTCACACTTCTTGTGATCAGAAATTAAAAAAATGTGTTCAATACAGTGAACTAGTACCAAATTCAGGATAAAAACCAGTTATTTTTCCATATTATACACATTTCTATTTTTGTGAGTCCTTTTTCTCCTCTTAAAAGATGTAAAGAGGATTTTTTGAAGTAAGTTTGGGCAACAGGAAGTTTCCAAAATTTTCTTCATGTTTTTCAGTTTTATTAACATAGTCTGAAATCACTCTTTCAATGTTGCTTGCATTCCTTCATGAAACATTTTTGAATATATAGACACCTTATACTGCTCCATGTTTAAAAAACTGTTAGCTGTGTCATTCTGAGTGGTCCAAGTGAAACTTAACACAGATCCTTTACTCTCTTTCCAGTCAGTAGCAGTGGGAGGTTCACCCCCATTTCCCTTCCTCCTCTGTCTCCTCCCTGGCATTCTGCCTATGGCCATGGAGTAGCAGGTGTGTATTATCAATCAGTTACACCAGTTGCTTCAAGCATGCAGATGTCTTCAAATTAACTTCTTCATGCCCCTCATCAGCTGTTGCTGCTTTATCACTTTACTGTCAGATGGGCAGCAGGCAGCAGTCCTAATCCAGGACCAGCTGAGACACCATTCCGTCCTCACAGCAGCACCGCTGTAATATTCCTTACTGGAAACTGGATAATCTAATCAACCATTTTTTTCAAAAATATTTAGTTTAATTCTTCTGTATGTGTGTTATTGGTATTTGTTCAAGAAGACAGGAATCATTTAATGACAAAGGAAATATTGAAGAGCTATTTTGTAGATATGTATGCACAATTTTAATGAGTTTTGAATTAAATTCCACACCACTCCAGCAAAAATTTGCCTTAATATGAAGTGTTCTTAATTTTCTTCTTTGTGCATCAAGACCTTCCAGAGTAGTCCCTCATCTAGCAAGATATCCAAAAATATTGAAAAGCTTTGCTACAAAATACATATATTTTAAAGTATAAATTCTACCTCACCCCCTCTACAGCGCTCAAAAATGTCCATGAAATAATTATTTGACAAGGGAAAAAAAAGGCATAAATCGTTTGAAGTTGACTATGTGTGATACTTAATAACTTCAGCAAATAGTTACACTGGGATGCTA
>VZTR01004505.1:548687-551187 GCA_013400775.1 Chaetops frenatus | reverse complement strand
TTATTTGTGCTGCGTATCTTTCAGATAACATAAAGAATATATTTATTCAAAATATATTTTTACTCTGAATACATTTTTCACTCATTTCCCTGCTACACATTTCTCACAGTGAATTTTCTGGTACCGTACATATACCCGGATCACAGAATGTCATTAGTGGACAGCAAACACAAACAGGGCTGGATCCAACCCTGATCTAGATCTGGGCACTGTGCTGTGTGTGGGGGGCTTCACACAAAGTATCTGAATCCATGTACCACACTGGGAGAGGCTAAAGAAGGATGGACCAGGACAAGATTAAGGGCCACGTTACCTGCCTCCCCTCCCTGCCTCTTCCTACAGGGTATTGCCCTCTCATTAGGAACTATTTCTGTACACAGGTAGCAAACTGGAGGAGGGAGATTGATAAAATTCTATGCAACAAGCAGTTACATAGCTGAAGACTTCATCTGATTCAATAGGGCATTACAGTATCTATAGGAGAAAATATCCTCCTTGACATCAGAGATCTTGCATGAGCAGAATACGGAGACACAGAAGCAGTCAGACTTACTTAGCACTCAGTGTAACAGAAGGCTGCTTCAACAACAGATTTGTAACTCTGCTGCATTCAATTACAAAGTTTCTAATTATGAAGAATTATTTAGGATTTCCCCAACCAGTTAATTTTAGAGAGTACCAGAGATTATCTCTAAAGACCTCTTCTAACCTGTCACACTTAAAAGCATTCCAGCTTCTCAAATGTGCTGCTCAAGGGAGCTCTTTCTGTTTTATTGGTATCCACTAGAGAAAAATAGGCAACAGCCAAGTCATAAAAAGGTTGGGGTTTATTACTTAACATTACAGCAATTTGCTGTTTCTAATGTTGTTGGGAAATTGCAGGGAGGTGAAGATGAGTGGATGAGCTGATTCACTGGGAAGTATGATTGATTGATGGTGGGAAATAATGACAAGTTCCAGGGAAGCACACAAGAGAGAAACTTCAGCAGAAGGAGAGCTTGAAAGAGATGTTCTATTTTTCCTTTTTTTTTTTTTTTNTTTTTTTTTTTTTTTTAACAAAAGCACCCACTATCTTCATGATATGCTTTGATGTGCACAATTTTGATGAGATTATTTTCAGAGCACAGGAAGCTCTTCTTTCTTTGGGAATGTGAAAAGGCTGTGCTTGCCACCTCTGGAAACAGCTGTGGGATTCACAGTTCACTCAGAACTCCTAAGATAGTAGATTCACATATGTAGCCTGTACTTCCTTTTGATAACATAAAACCAGCTGGTTTGAAGCAGTTTGTTAAGATGAGTCTAGACTAGGTCACCTGTGGCTGGTGATGGATGTCTAGCACACCTGACTGGATGGTAATTGTTCCTCTTCATGCCAGCATTTATTTCAGAGCAAAGCACAATGTAAAAAGCCCCAGAATATTTCCCCATATTTCCTGTCCTCCCACATACTGTGACTGCCTTGTGCTTTGGAAGCAAAGTTGAAGAGGGATTTCAAAGCAACATAACATGAGGGAAATGATCAGTGTGGCAGCGTGCTGTGCCTGCTGTCCTGAGGGAGAGCAGTGGAAAGTGAAATACTTGGTGTGAAATACTTGCAGATACAGCACAAGTATCTGGAAGAGGTCTCCCCTTTGGGGTCTGCAACAGCATCTCTGCTTTACCGTGAGGGGAAAAGAAGGAAAATTTGGTCAACTGGGGAGACAAACTCCACAGCCAAGAGATTTCTTCTTTCTCAGAGCTCAAGCAAGAGGAAACTGTAGCAAGGGATGATGAAAATATCTGTCAGGGGAGGGACATTTGGGAGCATCAGGAGAAAGCCACATGGAGGGAAGCCAAGCAGCCTGTCTCTGGCAGACCTTCGCTTTTAGGGGAACTCAGGACGTGGGTAAACTTTCCTTACTGCTGACATATACAGGCAGTACTGCATTAAGTCCTATCCTTTAAGATACAGATTATCACATAAACATGATCCTCCATTTTCGTATGTTTTGGAACCAAATTTAAACATACACTGTACTAGCACAGCTAGTGTTGCTACCACAGTGGTTATCTTTTATTTCCTGTATTTCTCCAGCAACACAATTCAAAATTAAAAGAATGAGCATGACTTAAAGACAGAAGAACCCCCTATAAAGGAAATAATCTCATCAGGCTTTTGAATGGAACTAAACAGTCCTGTTTAAGTGCAAAGGAGACCAAAATTAGTATGTACAAGAGAGCCTGTACTGCTTATGCAGCTTCAGGAAAGGGGAGCAAAGGGATTATTGCTGGGGCTTACTTCAGATATCACTTTTCAGCCTACGTAATAAAAAAAAAAAAATAATAATAAAAAAGGACTGCATCATCATTAAGGTATTAATTGAATTAATTGAATTAATTGAATGAGGAGAGTTAAAACTAAAACAGGAAATTCTTCTTTCTTGTTGTGGTTTAAAGGACAACAACTTTTTTTTTTCTCCTTCCTGGGGGGGGTTCTTTGTTTTTCTACTTCCGCCGGGGC
>VZTR01004505.1:529459-548129 GCA_013400775.1 Chaetops frenatus | reverse complement strand
AACTAATATCCTTTCTGGGCGGGAGTTCACAGTGATATGGATTCTACAAGAGACTTATGCTTCTTGTGGGAAAAATCTCCATGGTGAGACAAGAGAGACTCTTCTTCCAATTGGACTGATGAAAGCCTATTTCAAGAGTGGTAAATTGACCAGGGGTTTTCTAAGTTTGTTTCTCTGTGTTGTTGGTGAGAAGGATGGTGGTAAAGGAAGATAAATGAGGTGGGAGAAAGGAACCATCATGGGTGGGGGGCTGGGGGGAGGAAGAAGAAACCACCTGGGGGTTGATTTTGATTCTGTTGTCTTTTGTTAATAAACTATTTTTATCTTTGAAGTTTAGGCCTGTTTTGCATTTCTCTTAATCCTTATTCTCATGAAACCACTACACTACACTCTCGCCTGGTGTGAGCAGGCGAGCAGGTGAATGTGAAACCGCTAAATTTCTTAACTTCCTGACCATTTATTATGTAGCCAACACAGGGCAGCTCCTGGAAAAACACTTGTTTAACAATTGGAAAAAAATCTAAAGATACATTTGAAGGCCATCTCTTTGGCAGCTCTCTTCAGCATGCAGTAAAGCTTCTTTAAAAATGTTACAAGCCAGTCAATCTAAAGATGCCATGTATCTTTTAGGAGAGATTCAACGTGAAACTAATCTGCTTAGGGCAGATTCAAATGCTCCAATAATATATATTGTCTGTCCCCATCTCATGTTCAGAATACCAGCATGACAATCAATCAGATTTTCCTAGAGAGCATAATATTAACCTTTGCCCTTTATAATAAACTATTTGTTTTGGCTGTATTATATACAATATGAGCCCAGGATCCTGTCAAATACTCATCCTTTATGGAACTGCCACAGCCCAGCTACATGGGAGTGGGAATCTCTTCTGAGGCTGGGAAGATGTCCCTTGAGATTTCATTTAGCTCAGGAGAAGGAGAATGCAAATAACTCCAGAGAAAGCAGTGTAAATTGCACAGATGATGGTACCCTGCATGTGACCAGCTCTGTGCTGGTGTCAGGTATGTGTTTGGATGGCTGCACACACTGCAGCAGGTGAGACTCCCTCCTGCTTGCCTCTGCAGGTGGACCTCCCTCAGTTCCTGAATTAGGCCAGGTTCCCTCTTGGGAAAAACCTCAGGAACTGGCAACTCTAATTGCATTCCCCAGAGAGATTTTGGCCATGGTTAGCAGACACAGCCATGTGTGAGACCTTGATAAAAACTATCAGACTTCTGCCCATCTCCAGATACTTTTTAGAAATCTTCTAAGTAGCTGTAATTTAGCAAAATTATAGCTTTGTATAGGGTCTATAGCTTTACACAGCTGGCTTCAGGGCTGGGGACTGAAGGAAAAGGCAATAGGAATACTTTGAGCTGGAGAACCTAAGAGAAAGAGCACTGCAAATACAACCATCCAATAAAAGAAGGTCTTGTGTTTTATCTAGATTCTCTTGCTATTTATATTTAAAATAATCTGATTAGTTCAGGTTATTCAGCACCTGGAATGTTCCCTTTGCTACTTGCCAAAATAAATTACTAAACTTTATTCTTTGTGCTAGAGGGCATTGGAAAGGGAAGCCATGGAGAAAAAGACAAGAAAGTAGGCTTTCTTTATTAAGAAATACTCAGAACATTCAGCAATGTGTTGATAATTTCTAAGTACACCTCAAGTGTACAAGAGATCAGAATTTCTGGCTCACAAACATGAGAGACTTCAGGAGCTGCTCAGCCAGAAATGATGGGAAGAACAGGTCTTACAGGAGTGCCAAAAGGTGAGGATGGCTGCACCCTGGTCATATTCTTAGCAAGGGATAAAATGAATATTTCTGTAGTTTTCCCCTGATTAGGTATGAAGTCCTAAGGGAAACAGTGTCTTAATGCTGTTTTCCTGCTCACAGAAGATGTTTCCATGCATAGTTCTGTTCATATTCACTGCTATGCCAACAAATGTGCATCAAATGCCTTTCAGAACTCTGAAAATGATGCTTTTTTTTCCAGAACTCTGCCAAACCCTCCAATCCATGGGGTTTTTTTCAGTGTTGATGGACAGTTTGAGACACTATAAACAGTAGTTCCTGCAAGATACACACAAAAGCAAAGTGAAGAGAGGAATAAAAATCTCTTGCCTGCTTTGATGGCAAAATTGTCTGTACAACAAAGAAGTATAAATTCTTTTGTACTTTTCTTTTAAGTTTCTACAGCTGCCAAACTCAAGCTCTGCTAAATTTCAATATTTCAAAAATGCAATGACTTAACTCCAAGGGGTTTTGCTGATGAAGTCCCATCCCTATAGTTTTGAAGCTAACTTTTCCAAACCAGCAAATGCAGCCCTTTTTGTATCTGGGTGTAGAGGTTCTCCCAGTCCCAGCCTCAGACCCTGCCTTCTGTATGTAACAATCTTTCCTAGTATTTTTTTCCTTATCCATTCTAGAACCACTTTCACCCTTCAAACTTGAGATGTTAATTAGTACTAGTTAATTAATATGTATCTTCTAGTAAGACAAAGGACTTGTCAGTGGAACCTGGGAGAAGGAAGGGGGAAGGAAGAAGATGAAAAGAGAAGAAAGAGTTTCTTTGTGGAAACCACTTCATAAGCACCAAGGATACCTCTAATTGCTATTTCTGAAGTACAAAACCAAAGCAAAAACTTGCATTTAGACCTATAAATCTGACTGAAACCAGTACAGCTGCCAAATCATTTGGCTATCTTGGGAAAATTTCACTAGACAGTAATTCCCATTATACTGTTGTTTCCTCATGTGAATTACATTACTTAGTAAAGTGAGCAGAAAGAAAGAGTCACTGAGTTTAGAAGAAAATCTCCAACAAGGAGAACTCAGCTCCCACTAATACTATTAATTGATATATAATGGTAACAGTTAACATCTTGATAATTAAAAGGTAATTGTCTAAACCTGTGACTGTACTGTAAATGGAGACGCGCTAACCCAACAGAAATTTGTGCAAGTATCATCAGCGGTTAATCACACCCTTCTTCTCTATAGGTTTGCTTGAATTTGCTTATTTTGGAGACAAAGCAAAGCTTTAACCTCATTTGTTAAAACTGTATAGGCAGCAGAACTAGCCAGTGTTTTACTCTGTTCCATGACCTACTAGTAAAGTTCCCAGAATCAGCAGATTTCCAGATGCAGCAGTTTTGAGTGGTGGCAAGATACATGACAGAAGTGACCCATGGGTTCTAAGATTAACAATGAACTAACGAGCTCTGATGCATATTCCAGTAATTTATTCCTGTGGTACATTTTACCATTTTATACCAGCACATTTCTGTGAGGTGTCCTGAAGGTCATCAGCATTAAAGATAAGACAACACAGGCAGGTTCATAATCATTTACAACAATACAGATCTAGACTGACATCAGTATTAAGGCATCAGCAAGAGAGAGACAGAGACCAAGAGCACTCGGCTTTTCTTCTGGAAAGACATAGAACAAAAACCATAATATTACCTTTCCCGCAAAATTTTACATGGGCAGAACTGATGGAAGCATGCAGCTAGTAATTCATAATCCTAGGAATTAATTCCAAAGTTTTACAATCAAATCACTGAGATTCTCAAATTACTTTTGTTATAATATCATTTCAATTAGAATTTGTAGAGAAGTTCTGACTCCTTGAAAGTTGTGCTCATTCTGAATGGGAACAAAATCAACTTTTTATAGTTTCTTAAAAGACAGTTTCTAGAGGAGATGCTGTTTCAGGAAATTTGAAATGCATTATCCTAAGATAATTAACTAGTACAGAGGTTTGAGTTTCAATCATGAAACAATTTATTCTGAAAAGGATCCAAATTAATCACACTGACATTGTTAAAATGCTTTTCAACTCTTTTCATCATAGAATTTCATGAAAAGCTGTGCATTCTTCAGATAGTTCAGTTTTTAATGAAGCTTCATTTCTCAGAGGAGGAATTTTCCTACAGGAATTTTCTTACCTTTTTAACTTCATCCTTTGTTTCTATACTCTGTTCATCTGACACAGTTATACAAGTGCTGGACAGACACTTGCACCACTGCCACTGCCGCAGTCTCTAGGTATGAGTCTCTTACTCCACCTGTCAGTACAAAAGTGTATTACAAGACAGATATTACAGCTCGATATATATGACATTTTTCAGATGGAAGATTGTCTAAGGGTTAAATATTGATACCAAACTATACTGGTAAATTCTATAAACATACAGCACACGCCTGCTTTAATCTAGCTTTTCATGTTAGAAGTGAGTGCTGGCTAAATGAGGCCCTTCTGCTTTTAAAGAGGTGATCAGAGAGAAATGGGTAGATTAGGAAAAGAAGCTTATCTAAAAATATTAGGAGGGGGGAGTAAGGCCTGAAGTTGAAAAATACATAGACAGGATCTCAATTAAAAAGAAAAAGCTTTCCAAAGAATGGATGTACTTGAAGCATGGTAAAAAAAATTAATTGGTTCTCTTGAGGTTAATAGGGAATTAGAGAGGATGGAGTCGCATTGCAGACCTGTTGTGTAATTTCCCTGCCTGCTTTTACAATTGAAGTGGATGGAGGTTTGCTTTAGCTGGAAGCCCATTTTCACAAGCACAAGGAAAATAACTAAGAAATAATACTCAGCTTTCAGGACAGGCAGGACACAGCAGGGCCAGAGGGAGTGGAAGCAAAAGATTTGTGGGTGGGAAACTGTCAGAGGCAACCATGGACAAATATTTGTCAGGCTGGTTTTGGTTGATTCTAAAGCAACAAATGCTCTGAAGGACAGGTGAAAAATCATAAAACAAATATCAGTACCAGAATCAAGGCTTATTTGCCAGAGATTAGCAACTTTTATTACTGAGCACAGACATGAATATCTGACCTTTGGCAAGGAGAGGTAATTAATGTGCTCACTGCAGGCAGCATGGCTTTCCTCCTGAAGGACAACATGAGAAGCAGCAGGGCCTGAGGTGCTCTGGGGTTATAACATGGAGACCAGCACATTCTGGGCTTGTGTCACCTGTGTAGCAAATAAAGCCCGTTGTCCTCAGGAGGAGAAGAGGGTGCACACCCTCTGTGCATCTCAGGAACCTCACCAGGGCGGTGAGACCTGTAAGATCTGGCTACAGCCTCTCCATTAGGTCCTGGGTCTTCTGCAGATGCACCTTTGCCCTTACTCTAGATAGCCCAGAGTTGGCAGAGGAGTTATTCCCAGGCTGCAAGGTGCAGTGGTAATGTTCCTTTACTAAGAGCTGCTTTAGTGTCTTTGCAATGTCTTACACATAACTTGCTTCCTTTTCGGGTGAGATCCACTTGATAAATACTTCTGTTTACTGTTCAACTGCCTTACCTTCCTCATTGTTGGCAACACAAAGCAAGCAAGAATGGTAAACCTTAGCTGTTAATTAAGTCTATGCTGAGAGTCAAGGACTCTGCCATAAATAGCCATTTTATTGCCATGTGCAAGAAGCAAGGAGTGCAGGGCAGACTGAGTGTGAGCTACAAAACAGAGAAGGAGAATTTCTATAACTCCTCCACCAGCTACCCTTAATTCAGCATAGATTTTCCTCTAGTGCTTGCCACCTCCCAGACAGACTTCTGATTAACATTTATGCCTGCTGAGCAGGTAGACAGGATAGCCAGGACCAGGATGGACTATCCAAGAAGGTTTGTGGGAAGGAAGCTGGCATGGGAATAACATGACTGCAGAAGGAACTGAAGGGGGAGACTCCTCTGGACCAAGACCCTGAGGCTACGAGGATCTTGTCTGTTACAATGAAAAGAGACATCAGCTGGGCTCCTGTGAATAATTACAAAAATAAGAATAGAAGGGGAAAAATACATCTGCTACATATCTCCATAAATGTTCTTATCCCTACAAAAGTTTCAGACATTAAACCCTTGTTCAGTCAAGAAACTGGAATTGCCTAAGAATAATCATACTGACAAATCGAAGAGCTGAGAAAAGACAAATGGGTAAATTATTCAACCTGCCATATTTGTAATTTTTTTATGCATTGTATTCATCACAGAATTTCATCTTATATTCACCAAAATTAAAGCTCCCTCCTTGTAATCTCTTCTGAAAATAAGTCTCTTCCTACCTTAAGAAACAGAATCAGGAGCTAACAGCTTTGAGTTATTAAAGATGATGCAGTTAAACACAAAGTGCTGTTCAGCAGACAGGAGTGTTCAACAGACTGTGCCAGCTTCTGCAAACACTCCCTGTGTCTCTCTCTCTCTCTAAGCACTTTCCCTGCTCTAATTTGTGGTTTGCAGAAATTGATAGCCCATTAGTAGGTATCTTAGGTCATCATCCTGTTAATAGCTTTCATGGTTTAATCAAATACACAACAAATACTACTAACCCTTGTTAATTCCCAAATTCTTATCCATGAGAAAGGCTTAGTGTGGGCAATGCTCTTTGTGCAGATGGAGTTTGTACATGTATGGGTGTTATTTCTGCTGCTCTCATTTAACCTGTTCACTCCCTCTGAGTTGTAGGAATTGAAATACAAAATGGAGGGAAGGAAAATAAGATGGGGACCAGATGTGGTGCATAAACTTCTCACCATGCACCACAGCTTTCTAAAGACTATACAAAACTGCTGAATGTCATGCAGAGGGAAATAGGAGACTTTGCACAGCTTTACATCTCTTGTTTTAATGACTTGCTGGGTAAGATTAAGAATTTTTGAAATGTTCCATGTCAGAAGCTCACTGGCAATGACAAAGCAAATAAAACAAAGAAGTTATGTTATTTAAACCACCTTCATGCTGTTTCATCATATGACAGTTTTGATTTTTATATAATAAGATAAGCTCAAAGTGAGTTAAAATTAATACAGGCATCATGTTTATTCTCCAAAATAGAAATAATAGATTTATAAACTCTGCTTTCTAAAAAAAGTAACATGTATTTTCTGTCCCTTTTGCATGTTAAGGTACAGTATTTGTCAATGTCATTTTAATGTTTTAAAACTTTTGTCAAATCACTATTCACAAACATGTTTAATGATTTACGTCTTTAGTTCTGAGCAAACACTTTTATATGGAAGGTTGGAAAGATTATTCAAATATTATTATTCTATTCAACTAACTGTGGTTGGGAGCCAGCAGAAGGCATGTTTGCTGAAAATGTACTGTTCTAGAACTTTAATTCAGAAAGACTGGAGAAAATTACCTAAAGCTTTTGGTTAGATAGTATTAGGCTGTAGTGTAAAAAATAAAATCTAAAATGAAGGAGGAGTGTTTGTCTCATAGCAAATTTGTGTTCAAAGTGGAGACCAGAGCATGCCTACAGCCTGGGTCGTTGTGTAAAAGGTGAAAACCTTTTGGATTTTGTATGCTTTTTACAGCAAAATTGCACCACATGAGAAGAGCAAAATAGCAGATCCATCAAGTTAAGACAAGAGTCAACTGCTGAAAATACAAACCTTAGAGCCATGTGTTATTCAGAGACTCCCTAGCACGGCCCCCTGTGGGCAGAGCACTTGCCCCCCCCATGGCCGGGGGAGAGCCCGTGGCTGTGCCCAAGCCCAGCTGGACAGGGGAGAGCCCTGGTTCTAGACCCTTTGCATGAGCTATTCCTGTCCTGACTTCTCCAGAGAAGCAGCACTTCCTAAGGCTGTAGCTTGTGCTGTACCTGATCTGTAGATTGATGGAGTTCAGCAATCTCAGCTGTTAATCTCCTGCTTTTCAGGAACATGGTATGTGTACTCATTTACACTTGCATTGCTACTCATGAATGTATAAGCAACTGTGAAGGGAACAAAAATAAAAATAAAAAATGAGACTCGTAGGAACTGTGATTTCTAATTAGAAACACTGCACATCTCTTATAATTTTGGCTCACAGAAGTTAATAGAAAATGAGATCAAAGGCAGCATGTGTTTACCAATGGTAGATCATGCCAGACCAAGTTTCTTTGATGTGCTGAGAGATCTGAATAGGAAATGCAGATCTCATCTATCTGAACTTCAGGAAAACATTTAATGTGCAGTCACTTGGGACCATATCTGCTAGATAAATGGTAAAGGAACTCATAAAAGAAATGAAAAAATGCATGGAGCTGGGTACAAGACAGATGACAAACTGATTCTGTTGAAATGAAAATTACTATGCTGGAAGGAAGTTAGTAGTAGAGATTCCTGTGGGTTTGTGGTGGCTTAGTAATTTTGTGTAAGAGCTCTTTACACTGTTCCTTCCCGCTCAGCCCTATAGGTTCCTGAGGGATTTTCTTACCAGGTTCTCCAGGGAGGCACAGCAAATGAATGCAATGCTGCCCCGGACCCTGAGCTGCGTTACTCAGCCATGGGAGCCAGTGTTACAAGGCAGCTCCCTTCCTCCCTCCTGAGGAAATCCTCCCCTGGGCTGCAAGTGTATGCTCCAGGGAGGGCTGCAGTACTCAGCAAGTGCAGGAAAGGGGATGCCTCCCACTTCCCTTCAGCATGGACGCTTTCAGAAGAATTTTCAGGGCTGCACAGACACCCCAAAACCTTCTGGACTCAAGTCCCATTGACGGTACTGCCAGGTCGCCTTTCAACCCATTAAGAAAATAGGTTCCCGTGCTGGGCAGAAAAAAACCAATGAACACAGAAAGAGAGCTTTCATCCCTACTTTAAAATGTTATTTTAAATTGATATTGGCATGATGTGATGAAGCAGAAAGCTGCAATATCATTTAGGAGGATCTAGGGAACTTTAGGGGCAGGAGTCAAAGCAGGTGATGACCTTTCATCAAATATGTTGTAAGATCCTGCCCCTTGGACCTGCAGTGATATTTGTGTTACAGATTGTGACTGCATCATCTGGGGAGATGATGAACCAGGGATTTATTTTCAAAGAAACAAAGGTATCTAGACAATATTGTCTGAGTTCCTGGAGCAGGTCCAGCTGATGGCAATAGAGCTGATGAGAGGATTGGAGCATCTCTCTTAAGAGGAAAGGCTGAGAGAGTTGGGCCTGTTCAACCTTGAGAACAGACAACTGAGAGGAGCCTTACCAATGTCTATCAGTATCTGAAGGGAGGGTGTCAAGAGGATGGAGCCAGGCTCTGCTCAGTGGTGCTGAGCAACAGCACAAGAAGCAACAGGCACAGGAATTATGCACAGGAATTTCCACCTGAGTAAGAAGAAGAAATTCTTTACTGTGCAGGTGACCTTTCACTGGAACAGATTTTCCAGAGAGGGTGTGGGGTCTCCCTCACTGGAGATATTCAAGAACATCTGGACACAGTCCTGTGCCATGTGCTCTGGGATGGCCCTGCTTGAGCAGGGAGGTTGGACCAGGTGATCCACTGTGGTCCTTAACAACCTTCCAACCTGACCCATTCTGTGATTCTGCACTAATTTTAACAAAGAGGACAGGCCATGTAAAGGCATTTTCCTTTTGAGCCCTGTAGCGGTTTCACATTCACCTGCTCGCCTGCTCACACCAGGCGAGAGTGTAGTGTAGTGGTTTCATGAGAATAAAGATTAAGAGAAATGCAAAACAGGCCTAAACTTCAAAGATAAAAATAGTTTATTAACAAAANGGTCCCGGCCGCAGCCCCGGCACGGCCCCCAGGCCCTGGGGCCCGGAGCGGCCGGCCAGGGCCATGCCGGTGTTACCTTCCCCGCGGGCAGAAGTCGAAGAGAGCTTCAAACTTCCCGCTCCTAAAAATGTAAGCTTCGTAAAGACGCCTCTAATTTTCAAGTGGCTACATGAAGTGCCCATCTTAAAATTAGCCAATCCGTGGGCTCCTCACCTCTGCTGGAAACTGTGCCCCGGCGGAAGTAGAAAAACAAAGAAACCCCCCCCAGGAAGGAGAAAAAAAAAAGTTGTTGTCTTTTAAACCACAACAAGCCCTTTCTGAAAGGTGGCATAAAACCCTTGTCCCTTGCTTTGAAAAAGAGAAGCAAATGAGAACCCCTAGTGCACAGAAGCAGACATGATGAAGGAACTGACAGCTTCTTTTAATGAGAGAAACACTAAAATGTTTAACTTAATTAGCTCAGCAGAATCAAAGCTGAAACAAGAAACAATTAGTCTCTGTAAAGCTATCAAGACCAAACCTCAGGGAAGGAAAAGGATTTTAAGCTGACACAGCAAGACATGGAAATAACCTAGCCATGAATATGTTTAGTCTGGAAAATATGGAGGGAAATAATTACCAGGAAGCAGGGTTGTCTCCCAGTAAAGGCAAAAAAAAAAGAATATACGATTTTAGGACAGCAGCTACTAAAAGGATACGGAATTGCATGGCAGTGAAGTAAAACCACTTCATCTCTCAAAGGGAGAGACAGCTCTCAGAGCAGTATACTAATGCTGGGATTAAAAGTCCAGTCATATAGCAGAAGAAGTGATGCCTTGGCTCCAGGGTTATAAGTGAAACTGGAATCATATCTATCTGGCCCTTTTTGGACCCATCTGCTCCTGCTCCCAAAAGCAAAGAACAAAAGGAAAGGCAAGCAGAGCAGCAAGCCCACAAAAAGGAGCTTCAGCCAGTATTCAGATCCACAGCTGAAGCTGAATTGCAACGGCAGAGGGTTGCTTATAAATTCTCTGTGTTGGAAAGAAATGCAGGACCTCATAGAAAAGCTTACAGACACTTTTTATATGAATTATTGAAACTCCAGGTAGGAAATGAATGAAACTGGAAGATGAAAAGATCTCTGGACATTACCACAATGACATCCTGACATGCCTTGCTCTCTGGGCCTGCCAGCCAGCAGCCAGCAGACTTGAAACTTTGTTTTGGGCATGTGTCTGTCTGTGAAGCACCCTCTCCTTAACAGAGCAATTGGAACACTGCTTAGAGGAGTGCCTTTTGAGTCATCCCCCCTTGGCTGTGGCTGATGACAAGATGTTGCACTTCTGATTAATTCTCAAAGCGAAAAACATCACAAGCTTTGTGCAGACCACAAGATGGCACAGATGTAGTAGCTATATAGAACTGCATAAGGCAGCCCAGCATGAACAGATTAGAAATAAAAATTAACATAGAGTTTAATAAGAATTTGGAGTTTGAAGGGAGTGAAAAATATCCTATTTTGGTGAAAAAGCTCTAATTTATACTTGAAGGACAGTGTCCTCAGAGCCTATAAACAACAACAACAATGCTGAGATCTTTTATTTACAGTAAACAACTGCCTATATATTTAGATTGGAATAACTGAAAGCAGAAATTACTTTTGAACAAGATAATCAGTTTTGTCTGAGATCTAACAGAATCCTGTGATTTTAGATTCTTTTCAGTCAAATGCCATAATCATTATGGAATGACTTTTTAGTCATTGATCTATTTTTTAAAGCTGGAAAATTCTTTAATACCAACAAAGCCTGTCTACCCTACAGACAATTCCATTTGCAACCATTTTCAATTTTTGAATAGCAAAAGAGTTTGAGAGCAATCCGCAATTAGATGTCAGATACCGATGACCTTTTGAAAATAGCCTTTTTATGATACAACCACAAGGCAATGAATGCACTCCCTGATACAATACAGTGAGTGGTATGGATTCATAGGTTTCAGATTCAGTGCTCTGCAAGTGTGTCACAAGGGACAGTGACACAGTACACAAGGTGTACTGTCTCCAGGATATTTGTTTTTCTTATCCCTTAACTACTGAGGATATTACTTGAGGTAAAGAGAAGCAGACATATATCAACAACTATGCAGGGAGGAGGAATTTCATTATATCTCTATTATGGACCTTTTAAACAAAAATTATGTGATTTACATTATTCATCAGTGAGTTTTGCTGTTTGTCTTGCAGCTGTTAAGCATCTTGCATAACGGACTGATATTCCATGGTTAAGATTTCTAGGAACATCTGAAATAAAAGTATTTACTTTCTATCTATGTGCTGCCATGTTTGTCAATAATTCTCACAGATGTCAGGGATTTGGGGAGATCCCTTTATGGCAGAATGATCAAAATCTGAAAATAAAGTCATCTAAATATTGATATATATCCACCAGAAATATCTAGATCACGTCATCTAATTTACATCCAAAGAGAAGGAAAATAATACTTCATTATTCAGGTCTGTAGTAAACCAGAATTCCTGATTACCATTCAAATGAAAAACTGAGCTTTCCAAATTTGTTACAGTTTATCTAGGCAAACTGTTCTCTGACTTGGACAGTGAGGAGACTCACAGAGGCCCTGTTTTTTTTCAAATGAAATCTGAAACTTTAATTAACAATTTTTTATTTGGGTTGACAGCCTTCCTTATGTAAGTAACTGGGAAATGCCTGTGACTGTTCTTGCTATGGTAATATTTATAAGGAATATGCTAGTAAGTAGGAATTTAAGTCACTGACATTCACTAATAATCATGGATACAATTTTCAAAACAGCCTGAGGAATTTGAATACATAATATTCTTCCTCCTCTAATTCTTCCCATACTTCTGCCATTATCATACACCGTAGTATTGTACCTGCTTCAGGACTCAATTCTCCAAACATGGAATGCAGTTCCAGGAAGCCTGTAATGATAGGGGGGGACTCACTCTTCAGATAAAAATCTGTCTGAGAGCAGGAATCCACACTTAGAGCTCTGTAGGAAAAAGAAGAAAAGGAAGTGGAAGAGGACAAGGAAATGGAAAAAAGAAAAGAAAAGTGAAAAGAAACATAAAAAGAAATGGGAAATGGAAAGAAGGAGAGAAGAAACAATTATTAATTCCCACAGCTCTCATGGTCACTGAAATGAAAAGAGTCAACTTCTTATCTCATACTGTTAGATCCTGTACTCACACCAAGTAGCATTGCTCCAGAACTCAATAGACTAGCATCAAAGAGTATAATCCTTCTTTTTCTCATATTGATATAACTCAGCATAGAAATAGATCAAGAAAATGTATAAACTGTCTATTTTTTAATTGAGGATAATAAAGAGTCTTTAAATTTTCTGAGAGGATACTTATCCCATGTAGAAAACTCATTCTTGCATTTCCCATTAATTTTGAAGTGATCTGTACAATCAGTCTCCAAAAGCTGAAAATACCTCTCACAGTGAAACTTACACAACGTCCCTGTTGCTTATTGCATCCTTTGATGACTGTGTTTTGGCTTTTGTAGAGAATACACATCCTAAAATCTTGTTTGCAGTTCCCTGTCTGTGTTGCAGGGAGTGACCATATTCTGAAATCACATGTGTATCTGTAGAATTTTGTTTTCCTGCCCCTATCTTTATAGGTAAATGCACTGATGAGCCTTCTTTTCTCCAGGCTGAACAGTCACAGCTCTTTCAGCCTCTCCAGGCCAGCTGGAGGCCAGTCACTAAGTGGTGCAGCACAGGGACTGAGACTGGGACCAGTACAATATAGCATCCTCATTAATAACAAGGATGATGGGACAGGGTGCACTGTCAGCAAGTTTGCAGATAGTTTGTGGATCCAGGGGCTCCTAGGTGTACCAGTGCTACTAAATTTTTTGTCCAGGACCCCACAGAATATGGCCAGGAATTTAACCTAGTTGTCTTTGGGTAGGGCCAGCACTGAGGCACTGGATCGGGTCCTGCAGGTCTGGCACCAGGATAATGGCAGCACTAGTGGGATATGTTTGTCCAAATCACTTACTGCTATTCTCAACCTCAAATCCCATCTGAAAGGAGAAATTCTCTGGGAGTATTTTAGGTAGAATTTCTCCAAAGAAGCACAATGTTCAGAAGCAAGCCAAAACTTTGACATTCATTACTAGAAATTATTTCAATTTCTTGTACAGGGATGCATTTGGATAGAAATTTCTCCAAATCTATGTTCTCTTTGGATTAAGGCTTTTGATTCTGTCAATTAACAGAAGGGATTCTTTATTTTAAGTAGACATCTATTAATTCTTATATTAAATATTGAACTATTAATTGTATTAATTATTGTTAAAATCAATAATAAATAAAATCACATCTCTCTCTGCTTTTTTTTTACATTTATTCGCATTATTCTCCTTAGCCTAGGACTGAACATGATAACAGCTGGAGAGAAGACAGTGCTTGGCACTGGATTCTCCAGCAATATAAAATTGCTGGAGACTTTCTTTTAAATAGATGGCACCATGTTTGCTCTTTCTTGCAAGAATTCAATTCCCTCCAAAGATGCACTGAAAGCAAAACAGAGTCTGATCTACAGCTGTAGCAACATGATCCAAACATCAGTCAAAAAGGCCCTGAAGAGCCCTTGGCTTTCCTTGAGGTAAGAAGTACCAGGAGATGTTGCACTAGGCTGTGAGCACTGCCCTACTGGGGAGATAGTTCTCCCTACAGATTCTGAGCTGTCAGCATGGCTGCAGGAGATGAAATCACTGAACTGCTATAAGCCAGGAGGTTGTTTCAGGCAGCAGAATTTCAACAACTGCCAGGGATTTTCAAACTGAAAAGCAAAGAAAAGAGCTGGAATCATCCCATGAGGTATTGTTTCATGGGAAATGTATATCTGAGGATCAGCCTGTGAAAGGTAGGGAGAAAGTTCTTCATTTCACAAAACCATTGGATTAATACAATTTTTCTTTAAAAAGACTCTCAAATCCAGCTACAGAAATGAGTTTGAGATACTCTTCTCAGATCCATGGTCTTTTTATTGGATTCAAGCAATTAAATCCCAGCTGAATAGGAAGGACAATTGCCTACACCTAGGAAAATATGTGGGCACCTAAAGCAGAGCTCAGGCACTGAAGCTTTGCCAAAGTCAGAACCATGACTCCATGTCACAGTCTCAGACACTCTCTCAGATTGCTGTACTGTCTATTATATGTGTCTATGTGCTCATTTCTGGCCCACGTGTGAGGCACAAGGCCTTTGACATTTTCTCAGTGGCAGTCACACTAACAAACCTGTTACCTACAGGCTTCCATTGGCAGGAGGGCACATGGACAGGGAAGAAACTGTAGTTATTTACACACTCCAAGAAGCCTCAAGCCTTTGAATAAATTAACCAGACTCCTAAAACTACTCTGTAGTCAATGGCTCCTTCTGAGCCCTTATGGACCAAAACCCTTAAGATTGGAATGAACTCTTTGGGGGAACCTCATTCCCACTTTCAGCTGTAAGGGAAACTGTTCTTCCAGGTTTGATAAACAATTAGTGATTAAAGCTTTGCTATACAAATTAACCTTATGATCCCCCCTTTTAGGGGGAACAGAGCAGGGCTATATGGACTGCTCAGGACCATTGCTTATACCTGAGCCTAAGAGGTACTGTGAACTGAACTTCTTTGGGTTTGGATTAAATGTATGTCATGGTTTAGGAGTGGCACTTCCAATTCAGTGTCTCCTCTGAGACTCTCCAAAAGCACATTCTGGCTCTCCTTTCCCCTTTCCCCTTCCCCTTCCCAATTCACTGGGATGGCATTGAGATTGGAGGCACAAAAGGCAAAGATCATGGGTTAAGATAAGAACAATTTACTGGAAAAATGAATGAGATAAGATAATGAACACTAACAGCAGCAATACTAATGACAGAGGGTATAAGAAAAGAAATGATTCACATGTGAAAAAACCCCAATAGTAGAAAACACCCAGTTTTCTCCATTGGAAGGAATCCCTTCTCTCTGGATGAATGTCCCTTTCCCCTGCCCCCAGCAATGGCATGAGGTGGTTCAGAATAACTTCAGTGCCCTAGCCATACCCCTTCCCAGCTACTGCAAAAATTTAACCCTGTCCTGGCCAGAACGAGAACATTAAGAAATCATTTTAGCTGCAGACTAACAATAGAAGTTTTCTTCTACCTTTTTTTTTTTAATGGGAATGTTGCAAATACAAAGAATAAAAGCGCAAATTTTTCACTGTGCTTTCACATTGTTCTCCTTTGACCCTTATGCTTTGATGTTTTCCTTTATTCTTTTTCGTAGATCTTACAAGTAAACATCTGCCTTATCCATCCAGTCTCACAGCAGGCTTTTTCCCAACATGAGCCATAGTCACTGCTGGGTGCCCCTTTACACTCCCTCGCCCCCCTTGGCTGGGGGGTGCAAGCCCGGCCTCAGCAAAGCACCCTGCTGCCTCCACAAATGGCCAACTGCTGTGAGTCATTAACCACTAACATTGCAGCCTCTCACAACGGCTTTACATTATATTTATTTTCCCAGTGGTTTAGGAAAGAGCTCCAATCCATGCAGAGCGCATTCGGGCTCAGCTGCTGATGTTCATCCCTGTTGTCTGCACTGGCTTGCCATGGAGCGGCCCTGGAATGGCCTGTGTCTGGTTTTCCTGTCCACCACCAAGGGGATGTGGGACCAGAGGGAAAGGAGGAGGACAGGAGAGGCATAGGAGCAGACTCAGGCCTTGTCCCAGGAGGGATCATGATAAAGTGAACTCCCAGAGCTGGGAACCTTGAGGTGATTTTCATTTAATGAACAATACATAGCCACACACTCCTGTATAGGTGGCTGACCTAATGGTTTTCCAGGCACATCTACACCCCTTTTGGGATTTAGTACATCTACCCTTGCTGCAACAGGCACAGTTACCATATGTTACAGAGAAGGACTCAATTTTTCATTATCAGGGTCTGATTCCTAGAAACACTGATCTAAAGATATTGGATCCTAACTTGGGTCAGATTAGTCCATGTGTTGAGACACAAAGTGAATGAAAAGAAAGGCAGCCTCTTGTTTCCTCTGTTACTGCTCATATTACAAGCCATGGCAACTAACATACCAAATATGAATTTTCTCTTTTTTTACTTTATGACCAAGAAAGGTTATGAGGGAGCTACTACAGGGGCAACATTTGAGTACACAAACCGGAGGCTGGCTTGGGGTGGGCCTACAGAGCACCAGACCAGGTGCTCAAAACATGACAAAACAACAGGTTTTGACAGCTGAATGGAGACACTGTAAAATGCCAACTCATCTCTTTGGACACGTACCAGTCAGCTCCTGCAGTGAAAAAAAAGACCATAAAGCAGATCCATTCCCTTAGCCAAGTGAAAATAGTACTGTTCTTCTGCTAGAAAGGTTCTATTTTGACAAAAGCATTACATAGTGTTTTTCCTGTCAGTTAGAGGCCACGCACATAGAGTGTGGAATCATGGAGTAATTTAGTAACTCAATTAGACTCTTGGACAGCTTGCATTTCTTTGGTAAAAAGGAAGTTTTGCTGTTTATCTATCTCAGCATCGATGGCTTTTGTTGCATATCACAGTCCATGGCACAGTAAGTGGAAGGTAGCTCTTGCTGCCAGCTCCCATTTGTTTGTTTTTCCCAGATTAAAGGGCAAAGTCATTACAAACTGGCTGACCACTTCGTTACACATGAGCAAAGATGCTGGTAAAATAACTGGTTTCTAAATAAAAGTTTAATGATTTGACACACAGCAAGAAAAAAGCAGGCTCTTTTAGGTTTTATCCTCAGGCACACATGGAACAACTTTTATTTCTTGTAAATAAATGGTGGTGAGCAGCACAGGTCTGTGTCTGTAGAGGGGAGCATGTCACTGAGTGCTGACCTTTGCTAACCTCACCTGGGCAGGGCACAAAGGCATCATCCTCCCAGGAAGGCAGTACCTGTACTCTCACATCACAGGACACCACACAGCTGTACTCCCCTCCCCTCACATCTTCCTCAGAGACAGAAGGAGATCATTGAATGAATATGGAAACTAGCAAAATTCAGAGATCTGGTTCTGCCTGTAGTGTTAAAATTGAGATATTGCTTCAAGTGATTTTAAAGCAGTATAAAAACTATCATCAGCAAGTTCCACATACACACTACTCCCAACTTCCTCATATAATAAAAGTCCTATGGGACATTTTCACTTCTTATGTTATAATTTTTACCCTAAAAATAATAAGATGGCACAGTTTTTTTTCTTACAATTTTGAAGGAAGATTTATCTAGACAAACAAAATATTCGTTGCGAATGTTAAGTCTAATCAAAAAGGAAAGATACTGGTTCTTCATCAAAGGTCTTAATATTCCAAGATAGAAATCAGTCAAAAAAGTTAAGTATGTAAATTATTATTGTTGTTGTTATAAAAACAAGCTACTCTGTAGTCTAAAGAAACTTTTTCTTACTTCCACTCACCCTCCTGGCTCTTGAGACAACCTTTGGAATTTTTTCTTCTTTCTTTTCTCTGGAAAAAAATATATTCCCATACTTCCATCATAAAAATCAGATAAAATAAAAGCCTTTCAGTATTATTAAAGAGCAAAAATAGCCTGAGATGATCTTTCCATCTGTTTTGGTTTAAAGGACAACAACTTTTTTTTCTCCTTCCTGGGGGGGTTCTTTGTTTTTCTACTTCTTCCGGGGCACAGTTTCCAGCAGAGGTGAGGAGCCCACGGATTGGCTAATTTTAAGATGGGCACTTCGTGTAGCCACTTGAACATTAGGGGCGTCTTTGCGAAGCTTACATTTTTAGGAGCGGGAAGTTCAGAAGCTCTCTTCGACTTCTGCCCGCGGGGAAGGTAACACCGGCATGGCCCTGGCCGGCCGCTCCGGGCCCCAGGGCCTGGGGGCCGTGCCGGGGCTGCAGCCGGGACCCTGCCAGTTTTTTTTCCCCCCCTCCCCCCCTCCCTGCCTCGGGCAGTGCTGCTGTTGTTCTGAGGTTGCTTTTGCTCCCCCTCCCTGCCTGAGGGAGAGGAGAATGGAACTCCAGGAGGGGGCTCCCGGCCCTCCCCTCTCTCGGGCCGGGCTTCCCCCCCCTCCCCCCAACGGGGTGAGAGAGAGAGATCAGCCTGCGGTTACCGGGATTTGAGCCAGAGAAGAAGGCTTCAGAAG
>VZTR01004505.1:508809-529313 GCA_013400775.1 Chaetops frenatus | reverse complement strand
GTGACATGAACTCCACGAGAGACTTGTGTTTCTTGTGGGAAAATCTCCATAGTGAGACAAGAGAGACTCTTCTTCCAATTGGACTGATGAAAGCCTATTTCAAGAGTGGTAAATTGACCAAAGATTTTCTAAGCTTGCTTCTCTGTGTTGTTGATGAGAAAGACGGTGGTAAAGAAAGATAAATGAGGTGGGGGTGGGGGTGGGGGGAAGAAACCACCTGGGGGTTGATTTTGATTTTTTGTTTATTTTTCTTCTCTTGTTTTTTTATTCTGTTAATAAATTATTTCTATCTTTGAAGTTTAGGCCTGCCTTGCATTTCTCTTAATCCTTATTCTCATAAAACCACTACACTGCACTCTCGCCTGGTGTGAGCAGGCGAGCAGGTGAATGTGAAACCGCTACATTAAATGGTGTTTCTGCCCGGTTTTAAACAAACCCATGACACCATCTCCTTTTCAAACCATCTGTATGAATTGAGATAAAAATTGCTCATCCTGTGAAATGCCTTGTTTTTCCAATTGGACAGTTCTCTCTCCCAACTCTAAGGTTTTCCTCTGAAATGTGGAAAGGGAGGTGACAGAAGAAGGAACTTCCAAGTCACACCACAGCTGAGGCTTTTCATCCATTAAGGTGTTTTAAAGCAAAAACTTCACTCTAATATTTTTTAAGAAGCATAGTATCATACACAGTAGTTAATACATGTAGTATATAGTATATAACACAATTGTAATATACAATGTATAGTTGCAATGCCATCTGCTTGCAGGGTGTGGTGGGAGCACAGAGTCAAAGCCCCTGTTACACCATGTCCATGCAATAACTTCTTGGCACAGGGCTGAAATAACACGGAGGGAGTTTCCCTCAGAGCTGCTTCCCTTCTCCCTCATCCCAGGACCCTCCTCCCGTCCTGCCAAGGACCCGCTCCTGCCCCATCCCACAGCTCCCCCCCTGCTTGCTCCCCGGCAGGAGCACCAGTGCTACGTGTCCCTGCAGCCCCTGATTTTTGGCCAGGCCACTTTGAGGGATATAATATACTCAAGCATCTTATTATCAAGCCCGAGCGCTTTTGCGGAGCGCAGCTGTTGGCATCCCCTTGTGGCAGTGTGAAAGCACAGAGCCTCCCCATCACCCCCTGCACCGCCGAGGCTTCATCTTAGCTCTGGGGTCTCTGGCTTTCTTGAGACAGGCCTCCCCAAAAGTGACTGTGCTGAAAGGGAAGGCAGCCCAAAGGGCGGTGCAAACGTGACAGACCGCAAGGCCCGAGTTTCTTTGATGGAGGGAAGGCAAGTGTGGCCAGAGCACGCGTTCAGGATGCAACAGGGTGTGTGCACCTGCCGCAGCGCCCGGGAGCAGCAGCCGCGGCCGCCTCTGCCCCTGCCCTTGCTGGGGCGGGTTCCCGGGGGCAGGCGGGGCTGCGGGCGGCTCGGCCCCCGGAGGGAGCTCGGAGGGACCCCGGGCCCGGCCCCGGGCAGGCGCTGCGGCGGCAGAGGCGGAGGCTGAGGAGGGCGGATGGCGGCGGAACCGGGAGCGGGGCTGCGCATCTTCCGCGATGTGAGTACGCGGCACCCCGGCACGGAACCCATCCTTCCGCACAGGGACCCTCAGAGCGTTCGGGGAGGGGCCACCTGCTTTGATATGTTTTGCCTTTTTATTTTGTCTCTTTTTGCAAACCATCCTTTTCAATTTTTTTTTTTTTCATTTCTTCTTTTCTTCTTCTTTTTTTTTTTCTTTAAGCTGTTTTCTCCTCCCTCGGTGGAAGGAGGTGAAGCCCAGTGAAACTGTGGATCTTTCCCCTTTCCTTTCCTCTTCCTCTTTTGCTTCTAAGGGCTGTATGTGTGAGGAGCGCAGGTTAGTTTTTGGAGGCGGCTAGCAGAGGTTCTGGGTGAAAAGTCACCTTTCCAAATAAGTTGCTTCAAATTCATTGTTTTTATTGGGACGGGGCGTCCCTTTCACTAGTTTCTCACCCTATAAAAGTTGGGGTTTTTTCCACAAACTGTATGCTCTTCCCACCCCATTAGACCCTGATGAATTCAAGGCGCCCAAGGTCGATGTGCAGAGAATCCTGAGCCCCTCAGCCCTTGGAGGGTGAGCCCAGGGAGGTGCCCTGACGTGTTTCTGCCACCCAGCCCCGCAGGGGTGCTGTGCCAGACTGTCACCAAGGGCTCAGCATCTTGCAAGGTGCACCTGTAAAGTTTTGGGGTTTTTTTGTCTAAACTTGCACAGCACAGAGCATTTCTTTACTCCCACCCAAAAATCTCACCATCTCAGATGCTCAGCACATCCTCCCAGCCATCATTCTTATTCTGCTTCTTTAAGCTACTTCTCTCAAACCTGAATCCAGTGTCATGGTAGCCATATGGTATTGGTTTTTTTACCTGAACATCATCCTTGTAATCCATAAACAAACCAGAAAATAAAGCTGGTTCTTGTTATGGTCTTGGTTTTTAGTGCACACAGCAAGGGAGGAGTTAAAAAAAGCAATACTCTGAGGGAAGGATGGAGATACATTAAGAACTTTAAAATTTTATGCAGCTTTGTGAAAATGGGATGTAGAGCTCAAATTATAACTGTGCACTAAGAAGAACATTGTTTGTTATTAACTCATACCAAAAAAAAATTGACTGTGTTCTCTCTGTCTCTCTTTTTGTTTAGATATTAAGAAGAGCAGACAAGAATGGTAAGATTGCTTGCATGTCTTGCCCCCTCCCTTTGGAAAAAAGAATCCATCATTAATTCAGCATTTTAAGTCATGCTTTAAACATCCTAACAGACAAAACAGCCATCCTACATGTCATTTTATGTTTTCTGTGGGTTCAGTTGCCATGTATTATGTTGTGCTCCGATCTTCCCTTCTTTAAAGATAGATCGTATGCCTTCACAATTTGACATGTGTGTTTGATTTGCACTTCAGGTGCTTGTGGGTGTTTTCTTAGTGACACTGGCTCAGGAAGGTTTGAAATACTTGTTAGTAGCTCCGTCTTACTACTTTTTAAAAACACCATAGGCTACATCCAGAAATCAGGCTTGTTTTTGTATTTGTTCAGCGTGTTGGTGGGAAGAATAAACCCTTGAATCCAACTCACATATTTATAGCACAGAAGTCATAAGTTTTTTATTAACAAAAGAAGCATTGAACAGTGTCAAACCCACAGATCAGAGAGGCTTATTAACCCTGACAAGTAATTCCCAGTCCAGTCAATCGTCAGAAAACAAATATTGTGTGCATTCAATAAAGAGAAGGGAAATGGATACCATTGAGAAAATCAGTGATAATAACTTACAAGGAAGAACTCTTGGACAGCGAGTGGCTACTGTACAGTTGGGTGGTATAACTGAGCATGTTGAATAACTATTTACTGTTGCTGAGAGAGAAATCTCACCTCCACAGCCCACTTCTGGTTGCTATTCCTGCCAGGACATGTGCAGCAACCAGCACTTCCCACAGGACCATGGTAGGCTCCTTCAGAGAGCTCAGGATGCACAGAATCCATCACTGTGAGAGTGTTCTGGCAGTGTTTTCTTTGTTATCTCCCTCAGTCAGCTTGCCAATGGCTTGCATGGGCAGTGATGGTGCAAGCTGAATTCCAAGGTGAGGGCTGGCATGGAGAGGAAGGAGAAGGATTCCCCTTCAGTGGTGCATCTCTAGCTGAGTTTGCTGCCAAGCTCTGCTGGCATCCCCCTCAGACCTCCTAGTGGTGTTTGGAATAATGTGTGTGCTTCTGCCCTGAAGCCTGATGAGGGTCAGAGTGCAGAACTCATCACCCCTCCAGAGTCTAAAAGAAACCCTAGAGCTTTGTGTCCCTGCCCTGGACTTTGGGCTCCTGCTGTCCCAGCACTCTGGTGGTTAGGAACACTGCCAATCCTCATTTGGGTTTCCCCCAGCTCATTACTGTACTTTGCTGTGAAAACAGGGAGAACAGCTCACATGATCAGTGACAAACTTGCTTGTTCCAGAGCAATACAAAACCATATCAGCCCCAGAGATTTTGGTCACTGGCATTCCTACCTGTAAATGGTTTCTTTACAGCATATTATTGGCAGAAAAGTGGCTAAGTCCAGTCACTTCAGTTCTATTAATTTAAGTCCATGAACTTGAAATTATTTCAGCTCTTCGGCCTTAATTGTGTTTGCTCAACCATCAATTGCCCATGGGACTTGCACTTTGCTAATCTAGCAATGCACAGGCTTGTGCCACATTGATAGGGAGATTTGTTTCAAGGCTGTAAAGTTAAGTACACTATCAGAAAGGTTATTGGATATGTGAACACTTACTGAACATGCTTATGCTGTTGCCAACATAAATTATTAGCTTTGACCAGTCTACTCACACTCTCAGTGTCACCTTTCTGCACTACAGGAAACCAACTATTGGCTTTCAGTAATAAATACTATATTACTGTCCATGGCACAGTCCTGTTAAATTCTCCCATATGCTTTTAATAATGGTTCTGCTCTATTCTTTCCCTTTGAGAGATTAAAATAAGTTCAGAGAAAATATCATACAATTCTTGCTAGGCAGCAAGGAAAAAATATATCCAAAAAAAAGTGGATCGAGCTGGTAAGTAGGAGTATTGTATAAGGTAGCATTTTTACTATGAATTCGTGGACTGTGGGACCTCAGGTGAGCCTTCTACAACAAGGAAAGACAACTATTCCTGCAAAAGCAATGTAAAATGAGAGATCAAAAGAGCCAAGAAATTCTGCTGAACTGCTGGTACTCAAAAATGCTACAATAATTTATGATATCTGTGTTCAGTTAAGAAAGTCCTTTAGCAAACAGTCATGTGCAAGAAGTCATACAAATGGCTTCTTTCTTTGCCAGCCCAGGAACATATATCATTCTGTTACTGTTCTGTTTCTGGAAACATCAGCTATGCAGAGATTCCATGAGAGGATCAGCTTCATAAACTCTACCCCTAATTCTTATTTCATGGCTGTGCAGCTCTGCTTTTTGTGGAGCAGATCCATACTCCTCTCATAACTGAAAAGGTCATATGATTTTTTAGAGGGAGAACAAGGCATAGGTAAGGGTTTTTAAGAACTATATGGTTCATAATATTGACAAAAGCAACAGAAAATCCTGAGGGGAAAAAAGCAATTTCATAAAGGTGAGATGCTGCACACAGACCTTTTTGGAAAGGAGGAGTTTCAGGTCTGTATGTCAAAATGAAATTTTGGTCAGATTTACCTTATAGAACTCCATGTGCTCAAACAAAAGCATGTGGATTTCACACAGAACTGATTTTGAAAAAAATCCAGCTAAAAGGAAAATTCTTCATTTATTTAATTTCTTTTGCTGTTTTAAACAAAACCAAATTCATTAAATTCCTCTTGAAAAGTAAAATCTTATCCCTAGCCTGCAAGGGAGGGAGTGAAGAGAAATGGGAAACTGGAACTGCCAAATGCAGTCTTCCCTAATAAAAAAAAAAAAAAAAAATTAATTAATTCCCTCATCTCACAGGCAACAGTGGTTGCCCCACATACATGTGAATGCAGCACCTCTATGTGCTTGTCTGTGAGAGGTGTATCTTTTATCTCCTGATGTGCCTGGAGGGACCCCATTAGCCTTGCAGTGACCTGCAGTCCAGTGAA
The DNA here is from genome assembly GCA_013400775.1 of Chaetops frenatus. Classification (NCBI taxonomy): domain Eukaryota; kingdom Metazoa; phylum Chordata; class Aves; order Passeriformes; family Picathartidae; genus Chaetops; species Chaetops frenatus. The sequence continues at coordinate 523,721 of VZTR01004505.1, read as the reverse complement.
ATGATATCAGCTCTTAGTGAATGTCACCCAGGGGCCTCTTCTGACCACACAGCTGTGACATGTGCCCAGTTAGAATTGCTTCCTGCCAGAATTCCCCCCTCTTAGCACAGGAAAGGAATTTCAGATACAGACTACATTGCAGAAATCAAATCACAAACAGGGTGATTATCAAAATCGATGGGAAGAAAAAGGTAATAATCTACTGAGAATGCAACCCTTGATCTTGCAAGAGTAACAGCCTTCCTTCAGCAGGGGGAAGGTGCCTGAACACTGATGGTTCAACATGACCAAAGACAAGGAGCACCACAAAATAACTAGAGAAAAGTGCCCTGCCTTTGCTGGCATCATGGTAGGGGTCATTTCTCTTCCCATCCCTCTGGGGAGGACGACCACTGCCTTTGCCTTTTACCAGAGTCTGTTTACCATCTCCAGCTCCGGATCTCCTCTGCTGCTGTGGAAACATGGCATGCTCGGGTGTTTGAGACTCCCCTTGGCACTTTTCAGTGTGGAAACATCCATCCAGTCAAACCTGAAGGGAGTGACTCCTAGCCCTGTCCCCCAGGAGGAGGACCTCTCAGCTGGACCTCACAAAATTTGAATTGGTATTTGATTATGGCCTTGTTCCAAACTTAACAGCTCCTGCCCCTAAGCTCTTGGATACCTCTAAGCCCTGAGGAAGGCAACTCTAATATCACATGTTTAGAAAAGATGGTTTGTATATAGATACTGCCATTGACTTGCAAATACAAGTCAGCTCTTATGAAAAAGCACTCAGTATAACCTGTATCTCAAACATTCTTAAAGCTACTAAGTGGAAGATATTTGAAAACATCATTGGTAATATCTGCTACAGAAGCAGACATTTTCAAAAAAATCCAAAACACCTGAACCGTAAGGAACACTGTAAACAGTATGCTGCAGGCAGTCAGGAATGACTGCAAACAAATGGAGGAAACTTTATAAAATTGACTAAACAAAAGAAAACTAAAGCTCCTTAGGTTGACAAACCTGAATATCAAACAACCAGCAGACTTGCAACAAAATCTTATTAATGCCAGAATCACTGCATTTATGTCTGGTTTAATATACTTTCTGTGACATTTCAAACAAGTTCTTACTGAAAGTTCCCCCTCCCCCCCCCCAAAAAAAAAAAAATCTTCTTAAATGTATTTGAACTGGAATCTATAAAATGAAAAATAGTCAAATGAGACCAATCTTTGCATTCTGTCATATGCCTTCATTCAGTACCCCCAATGTCCATGATACTGAGTAGGGACACCAGACTTTAAATGTAGAATTCTGAAACTGTATAAAATACTGTGATAAGACATGCAGTATGTTGATTACAAAAACCTGGGGATTTCAGCCCAGCTCTTGAACCATGCAAACACTGGCCCAACAAAAACTGTGGGTCAGAAAGGAATCTTTAAAATAAGGCACGTGCAGCAGTAGCACCCTGTCCCTTTCACTGGTGTCAGTGACCAAGGGGATTTATTCACAGATCATATGCTTTTGAGTGACCCAACAAGATTTCCACAGAATAACCAAGAAGCCATTGAACTGCACTGTATGAACATCAGGAGGAAATCTTGCAATGTCTACTCCAGAGTCAATTTTGCACAGACCAGAATAGGTGTTTTCCTACTCATTATTTATTGGCACTAAACACTGACTTTGCAGATGAGTCTTCCACCATCTGTGTGGGCTCATGTGTCTGTAGGTGAGCTCTGGCAGGTTGAAAGCTGCCTCACTGCAACAGTTCTCAGTCTGTGACTTCTCAGTGGCTCTAGCTTGTTTACCAGAGTGCTAGTTTACAGCCTGCCAGAGGACTAAGGGAATATGCCTCTGAGAGGCAGGGGAAGCACCTTGGGAAAGGGATCTCTTGAATCTTCCCTGAAGTGAACTGTCAGGGTTGGCCTGCAGGCTCTCAAGATTGCCACTTAGTGGATTTCATTTCTTTCTGAGAAAAATTCTGGAGTTATACCACAGTAAGGAATGCCAAGTCCCTGATTTCAGCATTTTTTATCTAGGCCAGTATCTCTTAACCTAGGGCTATAACATCCTGACATCTCATGAGGTCTTCAGCTAGCCCAGGGACTGCCCCAGAAGCTCTGCTCAGTGGCAGCTGCATCAGTGCATGGGTTCTCCCCTCCATAGAGACTGGCCAGAGAGGTCACAGCCTGACAGGGTGAGCCTTCTCTTGTGTGACCTTCTGGAGAAAAACAGGAATCCCCAGGGGAAGCTCTGTGCACCATGACACCCAGAAGAGCCAGGTCTGAGTGGCCGTGTTTGAGCTACAGATTTACTGGATGACTTTGCAGAACATTTTCTAAACAGAAGCCAGAGGACAGAGATTCTCTGAACTTTAGCATCCCTGATTTAAGCTCCCAAATCACTCAGTGGATGGATTAGTGAGGCAAAACCCTTGGAGTACATCCTGTGAGTTCTCACCACACTCTATTTGCTTCCTGACCATCTGGATCCACTACAAACATCACCTTGCATCCTGTTTCAGAGCCCAGGCTCAGCCTGGGATGGGATTCCCCATCCCAGCCCCCTGGGCCCTTCAAGTGCTGCAGGGCTGAACTCTGTGCTCCAGATCCCCAAAAATATTTCTGGAGAGATAACCTAAACCTTCTCCCTGTTAACCTTGGAATCACTTGGTTACTTGTGCTAAGCTTTTCTAGCATAATAGATGGAATAATGGCTCAAAATCCTTATTTCTGATTGTATCAACATACACTACAGAGTCAATAAAAGCTTAGTGCATTTGCCCAGACTCTTAAATCTTCACCTATGTCTATGCTTTTTCAGATGCAGCCCCTCATGACTGGGATCTAGTGGATATTATTAGCATGCTCTCTTTGGCTCACTGAAATTTGTTATTTTGGCAGATCTTGCTTGATCTGATTCCAGCCTATGTGCCATGTGCCAATCATGTCGATTTCTTTTTTTTTGCATCTGATTCAGTCCATCTATATCTGTTGTGATGTGTCCCCCCACACTACCTCGTTTTCTCTGTGTAGTGGCAATATCTTATAGCACTCAGTGATCTGACCCAAACCTTTTACAGCACCTGTGGGCTGTCAGTTCCTTCCAAAGGACAATTCCCCAGCAGGTTCCCGGGAGCAGGTGAGCTGGGAGGAGGACCCACGTTCACACTGCCTTCCCAGTGTGTCTGCTTCAGCCAGCAGGCAGCTGGGGCTCACGTGAAACACTTGAAGGCTTTAGGTTCTATAAAGGCAGATGGATTCAAAAAGCCAAAAATGGCTGTCACAACACCCACAAGAGAATTAGAAACTGAGCTCCCATCAAGAATTGTGAGGGTCTGGATAGGGCTGTGTTTTGGCCCTTGACTTTCCCATGGCAGAAGTGATTGCTTCATTTTGAGCACTGTCATTATCTAGTCTTTGTTGTATCTTGCTGGTGAATAAATACTTCCTACCACAGGGAGTTTTCCCATTTATTAATTTCACTTGTTGTTATATCTTCTTCCTTTGCTAATTGTTGGCCTACAGGAGCAGAGATCTGTGCTCACAGAGCCCCAGACCCTAAGCAATCTCACTGCCTGGGTAGTGTGCATGTTGCCAGCCTGGAGGCAGGCTTGGCCCTGTCTGGGTGGGCCAAGACAGTGCTGTGGGCTCGACTTTCCAAATCCCATCCTGCTAAGGTGAACCTCAGGATGAGCTTTAGCCAAGTGTGGTTTTCCCCTCTGATTGCCATGAAGTCCTACATGTGGCTCTTCCAAGTGCCATAAGCCTTAGGGCTGCCATTCAGCCATATGAGCTGCATCTGATGTGGCTCCTGCTGTGAAAAGACTGCTTTTTAAGTGCTGGGAATGGCTCACAATCCTAACAGGGTGCCCAAAACATGGGGCAGTGAAAGTGGTTTAGTCATCCTCTATCATTTGCTGTCATCTCTGTGAGACATCCTTCTCCTCTACACCACTGTAACTGCCTTCACTGGCTGTGGTCTCACCACTTGCCACTGCCTTTGTGCACACAGGCTCCAAATACATCTGTGCCCTTGTCCATTATTTGCTCAATACCTTTGGACTCACTGAAACCACCTTTCAACTCAGTGTGTGCAACTTTCCTCTGTCAGATGTGCAGTTCTCTCCTGAACTCATCAGTTATCCAAACCATATCCTGGAGATTATACAAGTGTTTCCCTAGCAGACTAGCTGGGCATATTTTACACAGAAAAACATCTATTCAGTAGACAGGTGAATTTTACTGAAATAAATGTGAGAATGCAATTGTAACCTGAAGGAAGGCTCCTGTAAACCACTGTGTGAATCTATTTCTAAATTTGCAAGTGCAGCAGGGGGAGATTCACTTTATTGTTTATATTTTTGTCTGCCAGCTGGGAGACAAAGGAGAACAGGTGACTGTGCCTTTTTATGAAGAAGCCCTTCTTTTGAAAGATGCCAGAGAAGACACACAAAAGCAAGCAAGTCTTGCAAAACAGCTTCTTAAATAACATTGCCAAGGCAAATACAGCTGAAGGTTGATTTCCCTGATGGATGCATAGCTTCAGAGAAGTTTGCCTTTCCTGACTCATCCTTCCCCTGTTACTTTGCCAGTGGCAAGGATTGAAGGATCTCTAATAGAGGTTTCTGCTCAGCTGCTCTGTAGCACTTAAACCAGATAATGTCTATCTGAACACTCCAAGGGCAGTGAGGTGTGCCCAGGGCACTGGGGCTGAGGACACAGGGCACAGCCTTTAAAATGAAATCTATTCTTGACACTTGAGGAGGAAAAAAACCCCAAACAAACAACAAAACTGGCCAGGCAAATGTGTCTTCATTTTAACAGCACAGGGAGTGCTTGTTCAGCACTGGGTGTGAGCTTCATCTGAGCACTGAGGAAGCACAAAGGTGGCCACCAGCAGCTGAGCCCTCCCCAGCTGCTCTGGAAAAACAGTTACAGTCATACAAAATCAGAGAAATGCCCTGGATAATCAGAGCTTTTTTTTACTAAAGGTAACTGTATGGAGTCTCTAAATACCAAACAGGTTCAAAACTCCTTGTGTATTGCCAGCAACAAGCTCAGTGATTTGTCACTCAATGTCAATAACATGCAGAACATTATTAAGAATAAATAGCAATGAACAAAAAGACAATGTCTGTTCTTGGATGACAAAAATGTGAAGAAAATAGCTAAAGTACCCAATCTGTTGGTGGATCAGTGATTTTCTGGAGTGAGGTGAAGCCAATGATCCTGAAGGACCAAAATAGATTTGTTTCATATTTTGTGTCTTTCCCCAGGCTGTAGTATGGGTAAAATCATATGTTTATCTTGGGAAAGTTGCCAAAAGTCACAAAGGATAAAGCTGCAGAGGTGGTTTGATTAAGCAATTGATTGTATCTGTAAGAGCCAAAGGAAGCATAGCTGTGAGAACACTCAGCTCAACACACTCAATATTTGATATTCCTCCTCTGTAACCAGAGCCAAATGGCAAATGTATTTAGATTCCCAGCTAGGTAATCATTGCTGTTTTGTGCCATCTTGGTTTCTGGCTCCTGAAAATCTTGGCATTTTATTTTGATTTTAATGATGATCATCACCAGTTACAATCTGTCTTTTCATGTTAAACATTTCAAAATGGTTTTGTTGAAGCAGACATTTAATGTGTACAATTTTGGAACCTCTTCAACATATCTGAAGCCATATATTCCAGTCAAAGAAATTATGAAATAATAGCAAGTAAAATAAAGAAGCTTCTCAGCTCCACTCTTCAAATCTGCCTGCTGTAGTACAGCATGCAGTTACAAGATTTAGATACTGCCTTTATAATAGATTCTTCACCACTATAAAATTAAACCACAATAAATTGTAGATAAGTCTGATGCTTAGGACATTTTAATCTTATCCTCTACAGTTTTATAGTGCCCTGTGAGGGATTCAGTATGTTACTGAAGGAAGAGAAAGAAACGTGAACTTAAATTTAGTTTTACCCAAAAAAGAGTTATAGGGTGTTAGGCTATAAAAATATTCTTTATGCTTCACGCAAAGGCTCAATCAATTTAGATAAATTATTACTTAAATACAATTTAACCTTTCAAATTTCTTCTAAATAACAGGAAAAGGTGAATCTTTATTTGGCTTTTGTTTGCAGATTATCACCCTTGCATTTAAAATGTAAAGTTTCTACATTTAAGCTGAAGACCTAGAGGTTTTCAATATTTTCCTCTTCTACTGCATGAAGTGAACAAGAAAAAAAGTTAATAAAATTAAGGCAATTTCCATTTCTTTATTATTTCAGATGATGGAAAACTGTCCTTTGATGAATTCAAAGCTTACTTTGCTGATGGAGTTCTGAGTGGAGAAGAGCTGCATGAACTTTTTTGCACCATTGATACACAAAATACTGAGTAAGTGCTCCCTTCTTACGATTCCAGTGCCACTTTCTGTACCTGAGAATGGAAAACAGACCACAGGCTGATTTTAGGAGACAGGTTTATGTAGAAAGCTGCTTGAAGAAAGCCAGGCTGTGTCACATGGCTATAAAATGTGCAAGTGAAGTGTTTTGAAAACTTGTTGAAATATTTGCATGTTCCAGTAGATGAGATTTGGGTACTGACAACACAGGGTGGAAATTGGATGCTTTCTGTATTCCCCTGTCATGGAAAGAAAAGGAGCTGGGGCCTCCTTCAGGCTTAAATATGAATTCCTCAATTCTCAATTCCACTGAATCATATTGATATGAATACTTGGAGCAGATGTTGAGAAGGAAATAAAATAAATGAAGCAATTATATATAGTAAAAAGCTGAAAAAGCCATCCTGTCTGGTGGCATGGTGCTTGTGCTGGTGCTGTCCCTTGGGATATTCCCATTATGGTTGGGTTTAACAAGGCCACAGGAAAGTAAGCTGACAGGAACTTCATGAAGTTCAGCAAGGAAAAGTGCAAAATCCTGCTTCTGAGGAGGAACAACCCCCACCTTTTGTGGGAAATGGGATAAAATTAAATGTAGTTTTGTAGTAGAATTAACAAGACTTTAGAGTTTGTACCAAAATAATGTCCTGAAGTAAGCAGAAGAAATGGCAATCAGACTGTTGGGCTTGTGGGGAATAAAAAAATACAGTAGGATTTATAAGGTGATTAAGGGATGGGGAGATGGAGACAGGGAGGTGGAGTCACCTCCCTGGAGGTGTTTGGTGGATTTGGCAGTGCTGGGTTAACAGTTGAACTTGATGGTTTTAGAGGTCTTTTCTAACCCAAGCAATTCTATGATTCCATGGTTCTATGCAACAATATATTCTGGGGCCCACCCAGCTGGAAATCATCTTGGCAAAAAAGGAGTGAGGTGAACACCAAGTTGAACATGAGCTAACAATGTGCCCTTATGGCCAAGAATGGTATGAATGACCCAGAGCCAAAAACTCATTTCAGAGCCAGACTCATTTGTACAGCTTTGGACCTCCTCATATGTACCACATATCTGCATAAGTGGTTTTATTTTACCATTATTCCGTTTGTCTGCAAGCATCCTGATAAGGGCAGAAATTCTTGATACTAAGCAAGATTTCTAAGAAAAAAAAGACAGATGTTCTACATCTATTTTTCATTTATTTTTATTTTTAAAGGTTTTTAGGTCCTAAAATATTTTAATTTTTTTATTATTATTTTTTGTACACCATTTTCTCTTTACCAGAGAATGTATAGATCTGAAAAATATGTAGAAAAGTGAGGATAACATTATGTTTTTCCTCCTGGTAGATAGGCACACCTGAAGAATTGGTGCAATTGTTGAATGCTGCTGCTATTAACTGAAAATGGATAATTAAACTGTCAAAGCAGCCATCTGAGAGAGAGATCATTCTCAGCGTCCAGAAGAAGCCTGGCAAAAATCTGGGCACAAAAGTCACAAGATACATACTGTGAAGTGTTCCATTTTCATGTATTTCAGTAAATGGAGCAGGTGGAAGATTAAGACAAGCTACTAAATTGCCTTTTTGAATCAGAAGAGAGAGTGCTCTGTATTATGGATTAACATTTGTTACAGGAGGAGAACCTAGATATAGATAAGAAAACATACTTGAAACTTGGATTTAAAGCAGCAACAATAAGCTTTTTGAGTGTTTTGGTTTTTTTTTTTTATGAAGTCTTTAACTGATAAAAGGCTTTAGGGTGACTTTGCAGCTGAAAAGTATTCTACCAGGCTTGATATTTAACAGAGGCAAATATGTTTTAAAGGCTTCTCCTTACCCCTTTGTAAGCTTTTGAGAAACCTGACAGCAAGATGTCATATGCCAAATATCAGATGGATATAGCACAGAGAGACAGCTTGGACAGCATAATATAATTTCCTTGTTAGCATAGCTTCCAATAAAAAAAAAATCACATGGAGCAGATATAATGAGGCAAAAACTTTACTCCTGAAAAGGACAGGTTATGTAAAATGTCTCAAATTAACGAGCTAGCTAAGAAAAGTAACAAAATGTTCATTGAACCTTGGGAAGTGTTTTAATGTAAGCATTAGGAGAAGCATGCACGTATCAAACAATCCCGAAACCATCTATTTTTAGATGTTTTCACTTCCAAATTATCCAAGGGAATGAAATTAAAATAAGGCAAGTCAGAAGTTGTTTATGGCTGGTTTTCAGTAGGGGAGGGCGAAGAATTCTGCTCAGTTTTGCAGCTGGTAGGAGGAGATTTGCACAGATTATTTTGTCTCTCTGATCCAATTGAAATGCAGACACTGTCAAACTCTAGGCAAATCTTTTATCTTCTCTCTGCTCCACTTCACTATTCACAAATTGCAGACTACAGTTCCTTATCCCAGAAATATTTTGTAAGCCTTGAGATTATGCAGTGATTTACACTACAAGTAAATGCCCAGGACAGATATCCAGGGAAGCAAGTCGTGATCCCTTAGTTAATTTCTTGGAGTATCTCAAGATTTCATAACCAGCATGTCACAAGAGCAGACTTTGGGTTGTTTCCACCTGCATTAAATCCTTTAGCTCTGCCAGCATTCAGAACCTCACTGCCTCTCTGCACAAGTCTTTGTTCTTTAAAGCCTGAAGATGAAAAAGGAGATGTGGCCTTGGGGTGATAGCCATGGACCACAAACTCAAGCAATTTGAATTCCCTTCCCAGCTATGCCTCAGCGATTTTTCAATAAAACATTCAAAGCATGAAAGACTTACACTGGCTTAACACTTTTAAGGGAACTAAATTAAACAGGTATTAAACCCCACTACTACACAGGCCCTAATGTCAGTGATGTTGAAGAGAGATTTCGATTATTAACTTTTTTAAAGACCAATCCAAGCTAATGCAACATGCTTGTCACAAAGCAGATAGGCTGTGGAAGACTGCTAAAATGAATAATTACCATTTCCAATGTGATGGCAGGGCAAATAACAGAGGGCTTAACTTCCCAGTAATTCAGGTTGTGTCTGCCTGACTGACTAGGATCTCTGCACCTTGATATTTGAAGCAGTCAGGTGATCTCTTTTTACAAAGTAAAAGAGGAGTCTATTAGTACATAATCAGCAGGAGAAACAAATGAGTAAGAATTAGTTACTGTCACATGAAGTTTCCAAGGCACAGGTTGAATAAGAGTTTATTATGACAGGATGAATTTAAATGTACAATTTCTCCAGACCCTGAAGTACAGGTTATTCATTCAGAGCAGATAATTTCTTTTACTGAAAATTTGCATTAGCTAAGGGTATTTCCTCAATACATAATTTGGGCATATATTTCACAGTTTATGGATGTACTTACATGTGTACTATTTTTTCTTTCTATTTTAAAAAATCTACCTTAACTTTTTATAACATTTGAAATATTAAAGGAATAGCACTAAAGACACAGTGTACAAATTGATTGCCTAAATTTTTTACCTTCTCTTCCTTTTTCCTTCGGATACAGCCAGAAACAAGTGCATAAGACAACGAAATCAGGTGAAGTAGTGTATCCATGCAAAAAGGAATTTACTTTTCCATCTTTTAGTACTGCTATGATGTTTTACCTTTCTTGAAGGTAAGCTTTGATTAGGCCATACAGTGAGCATTCCTGACACATAGTACAAGGGGGCTGCTTTAGGGAGTAGCAGTTAACCATTCTTCTGTAAGTGCAGTTTCCAGTATTGTCATGACTGCAGGGTGAAGCTGAAAGCCAATTAGGCATTTGTCTGCCACTGAGAGTCACTTCTATTTGTGCTTCCCAGGATCTCATGAAACCTTTGGCCAATCACACACCATTAAATGGTATAAAGAAGGTGTTATGGAGGGTCCACACTCAGATGCCCCCACTCTGCCAGTATAAGGAAAGGCTTTGCACTGATGTAGCAGGGATCTGGGCTGGGCTGTTACAGCCACATCTCCAGGTCCTTGTTTCCTAGCATGCATTTGCTTCTGCTGCAAAGTACTGTCTTGTATTTAAAGACCCTTAAAAAACCCCCAACAAAGCAAGTATAGGCAGTGACTTCAGCTTCAGCCTGAAGTTTGTACAGTGATTCTCCTCCCGTTATTCACTATGGTTTAAGTGCTTTGCAGATAGCCCCAATATAAACACACTATAAGCATCTGGGCAACATCTTAAGCTCTTTTTAAGTTATCAGGAGGCCAAGGTAGATCACCACAGTTTCTCAAGTAGGAGCCAGCCCCCAGAGTTAGACCAACATGTTAAACCAACATGAGTGCATGTCTGTGAGCAGGAAAGGAGCAAGGGGAAGAGCTTATCTTTGTCTCCTGATTTGACATCTTTTTGACATGACATCCACGTTACACATCTGTAGTGTCAGTTTGGACCTGGACAGTGCTTATCCTAACACTTGAAAAATCTCAATGCACTCTCCTTGAAATCTGAGTTAACCTTTTTGGAGGTTTGTGAGGGTGAAGGAAACACAGTGTGGTTCCTCACCCCTCTCTCTTCCCTCCATCTCAGCTCCAAGATACACGGTGCTCAGCGAGACTCAGCAGGGCTGATGGGAGCAATGGGAAGGGTGTTGGAGCAAATGCAAGTACTGCAAGGGTTCCAGAAGACTTTCTTTGGGCTGACAAGGAGGGTCATGAAGGATATGATCTGCAGGTTATAGTAATTTTGGAGCTGAAGTAATTTTGGAGCTGAAGACCCACATAATCTGCTGTCTCAGAGCATTCTGGTTATTAACGGAAAGCAAAACATCCTTCATGCAAAACAGTGCTGAAGTGCAGTTTAGGTAGCTCTACATAAATACAGCTGTTTTGTTTACCTGTGTTATTGCCTGAATAATTGTACTGAAAGCAGAGAAAGGTATCAGAAGCACAGGTCTTTTTATTCATGAAGGAAAATATACAGGAAAAGTTTGAAATTAGTGGTTTAAGGGGTGAAGGCTATTACAGCTAATTTCTATGGTAAATCAGCTCCTACTTAATTTTAATGTCAACTCTGATGAGCTTGTGTTTCAGCAGAGCAAGAATCCTTGACATGGTTAATGGTTTAATGAATAAGTCTTCACAAAAGTCATTGCAAATGGAAACCTCCCTTTAACTCTTATCCTTTACCCTTCCCTCCCCCCACTCATGACTTCCATGGAAATTGTTCTAGCATAATGGCATCCTCCTGGAAAAGGTGTCAGAAGATACTGAGAATATTTGGCAAAGTTACAAACTAGGAGATACACAGAAGGTCTCAAGGGGATTTATTCTTCAGCACCACCGGAGAGATGGAGCGACAAATGCTTCACTGGTTACTGACTCACAGGAGTCTGTGGGGAATCAGACTTGTTTTTCTCACCTTACTCATTGGTAAAATGAAGTCCTTAGTCAGGACCCTAGTTACAAGGTAGGAGGGATGCTAGAACTATCGAGGACCTGGGGCACAGGCAACCTCCCAAAGGTAGGGAGGTCACATTAGACCTTTGTGTGTGGCATAAGTTAAACTGTGCACAAGCCAGAGAAGGGTGTGGTGAGGATCTGAGAGCCTTGGCCACCTGCAGCACTGAGCTTGTGCTGGTTGTTTGGGGAGTGTGCCATGCTGCATGCACAGCAGATGTAGGGATGGGATGTGGTACTATGGAGACATATCTACACTTGCATATGTGTGTGTCAGCAGGGAAGTCACTGGCACCTAAGACATGACACAATTCACATGGGCTTCAGCTCAGTTGCCCAGGCATTAGGCATTTAAAATGCTCACACTTGAAAATCAGCCTAAGGTGGAAAGGATATCACAGAAGAAGTAGTTGGGACATGAGTAGTGGGGGAAATGCTAGAGCATTTGAAGCAACACTAGATACCTGTGTTATATCAAATTACTTCTCAGTCTCCTCCTAGCTGGTCTATTAAACCCTCTCAACTCCACTGAATACACTGGGACTCCTTTGCCTGGCTGGGGAGGTTGGATACCCAGCACACATATGGACATCTACATGTAGGACTCATGCCCAAAGTGAATAAACCTGCCCCCCACCTGCCCAGGTCTTCCATTAGCTAAGCCCTAGTTCTTTCATTGTGTCAGAAGAGAAATGCTGAGATCATCTGCCCTAGCAGCAAACTCTAAAAGGTGGCAATTGGATGTTGAGAGTAAGAGGCTGGTTAGCAATCCTTGCAATTGTGGGAACCTGAGAGCCAGGACTCCAGTACTGTGCACTGGATCTAAAATGAAAGGCATGTTTACATAGTCCAGAATGCTTCCTTCAAGGTTCTTGTTGCAAAGATAATAATGGCAAGTCCTCAATAATTTAAGGGTATTCTAAGTGTACTAATTATCTCTGCCTTGGATGCTTTCCTTTTGTTTTAGTTGGAAGGCTTGTTTGAATCTCATGCTGTTGCTGATCTTTCACAGTTTAATACAAGTATACAGAAAAAAATAATTCATTTCTAAGTACAACAAGGAAAATAAAAAAATTATTAAAAACAATATGAGATACAGACAGGACCTTTAATTAGGTAAAGTGCAGGTGAGTAATTTTTTTTAAGAAATTTTTTAATCCAAATTTGCAAGAGGAAAATAATATATTGATGTTTTACCATTTTTTAAAAACTGTTTCTTTTAGATTAAATTAGAATTTCAGGCACACGGTGTAGCATTGGCATCAGAAAGGTGTGTTTGCTAATATTTAAGACATGTAATTGCAGCTATTGGCTTTAGCTCAGATTTCTCAAGACCATAGCTATAGAAACCTGTTTGAAAATGACAAAACCAGGATTCTGGTCAGAATGAGCTGATTATACATTTTAGTATTTCACAACTGATCAAAACAAGTTGACCAAGAATAAGCTACAAAATCCTGATGCTAACAGATCCTCCAGTCAGACACACAAGCTGCAAATAGAATTTTGCTTGGAAATTTTCCATGCCAGTGGTTATTTTTAAAGGGAAATTCAGCTTTCTGCAGAAACAAATGGCAATCCCTCTCAGTGAAAAAATCAAACAGTAATGACTATTTTCAGTTGCCTTTAAATGAATGGAGTTGACTTACAGTACTTCATTTCAGTTCTGCAGTAGATAACACTGGCTTCCCTGCAGTAAGCTCGTTGCTTAATGGTAGGAGTAGTTTGGAGGCCTAGTCCCTGCCATAATCTGGGTTTCCTAGAAACCCACAACAGCTTTAGTACCACTCAAAAATCATCTGGAGAGGATGACATCAGACACCTCTGAGGATTCTGAGATGAGTCCCATCAGGCCCCATAGATTTTTAGGGATCCAGCTGAAGCAGCAGATCCTGCACAGTTTCAGGGTCAACTGGGAGTCAAACATTCTCACAGCCATGGTCCTCCAGCTCAGGGCACTGAGACCTGCTTGATCCATCATCCATATTGAAAACAGAGGTAAGGAATGCATTAAACACCTCGGCCTTGTCCATGTCCCTGTTTGTGAGGTGCCCATCCTCATCCTGGTATTTCTATGCTGCCTTTTGCCGATAATGTATTTTAAATACCTTTTTATTTTCTCAGACATTTCTGAGCAGCTTCAACTCCAGTTGATCTTTGGCTGCATGAATTTTCCCCCTACCCTGGCAAGCTGCATCTCTGTACTCTTCCCATGTCACCTGACCTTGCTTACACTAGGCATACACCTTCCTTTTCCAAAAGAAGATGCCTGCTGAGCAAAGCTGACCATCTGCCTCATTAGCTTGATTTCTGATATTTTGATATTGCCTGCTCTTGTGTATTTCCAAGGAGCGTAAGAAACCAAAGTAAACATTTTATTTTGTCTGAGTATAAATAATTTAATCTCGGGTTGTTTGGGTTTTTTTTTTAAAAAAAAGACATTTTGTGACAAAACCAGAAATTGAAACATTATCCTCTCCTTAGGGGTGAAAACTCTGAAATTTGCTCTCTGTGGCAAAAGAGGCACAGTGATGCTGCATCCTATCTCCTCATTTAGGTTTGTGTCGTTCAGACTCTGCAAAGAAATCATAGCTCTGCAGCCCTTGTACAGTGCTCTACGAATTTTAGCACACACCACAAGTTTTAATAGCATTATTCAGCCTCTTTTAGCAGCACAAAGGCTGTTATAGCTGGGATGATGTCATGGGTTGGTTCGAAACCAGGCGGAAACACCATTTAATGTAGCGGTTTCACATTCACCTGCTCGCCTGCTCACACCAGGCGAGAGTGTAGTGTAGTGGTTTTATGAGAATAAGGATTAAGAGAAATGCAAAACAGGCCTAAACTTCAAAGATAAAAATAGTTTATTAACAAAAGACAACAGAATCAAAATCAACTCCCAGGTGGTTTCTTCTTCCTCCCCCCAGCCCCTCACCCATGATGGTTCCTTTCTCCCACCTCATTTATCTTCCTTTACCACCATCCTTCTCACCAACAACACAGAGAAACAAACTTAGGAAACCCCTGGTCAATTTACCACTCTTGAAATAGGCTTTCATCAGTCCAATTGGAAGAAGAGTCTCTCTTGTCTCACCATGGAGATTTTTTCCCACAAGAAGCATAAGTCTCTTGTAGAATC